>BLKM01000175.1:797133-907069 GCA_013340265.1 Coptotermes formosanus | reverse complement strand
AGCAGAAAGCTGCAGGAAATGGGGCAGCTAAGTGAGAAATTGCGGAAGTGATCTCACGCTTCCGCCGCGATGTGAGTGAGATCTGCGCTCTTCTGGGACAGCACGCGGCGTCCAGTGGTAATCCTTTACCGACGTTTCGGGACAACGTATCGGTCCCATCTTCAAGGGTCAAGCAGTCCAACAAGAAAGCTTTATTCTACATGAAACTAATTAGTTAATTAATTAATTAATTATTGTTGCTATCTCCAAATGTAAAGACAGTGTTCCTAAAAATTTTGAAAATTATTTTTTAAATTCTTCATTTGCTTGCACTTTCGGAAGGTTTCACTAAATTTGTCTTTAAAACACAGTTATAATTTAAATATAAACATAATCTAACATCATAATTAGAGGTCACTAGGAGCAATGGTCGCATACCTGGTGACGGTGTGACCTGCCGAAACACGTAGCGTTATGTTTTGTATGTTGATACGCGACCTTGCAAAGTGACTGAAAAGTATACTTGAAATTTAATTATTAAAATGTTTTTATTACCTCAGTTCTTTACTGAAAATGCTGTGGTTTTTACATTACGTTCTGCTTCTCTTCCAGGCGCGATGTTTGTTGGGGACCCTTACATTTGGACCGGTGGGCGGAGCAATAATAAGGTATGAGATGATTTGTGCTAAGGAGCCAATTAGAGTAAACAATTTTTGTAGACCTTCGCTTTCAATAGGAAAATATAACCAATCCGTGAACTGTTGTTGCTTTTATGTAAGAAGCTGGTAATAGGCAAGAAGTAAAGTAAGTTTTACCCTATAACCTGCTGTGAAGTCACAGATGGGGAGTAAAGTTATAGCTATACTCCTTGTATAACATCGGCTCTAGATTGTGGTAGGTGGTTAACGCCACCCCTCTGCCGCCTGACCACCGGGGAATAACCCGATACCCATAGTACTGGGGGCTGAGTGGGTCCCAGGGCCTGACTGGACTGGTGCAGAACATTTGTCCCCCACCTGGATTCCATCCCCGGACCTTCCAGCCCGTAGCGAGTCGCTATACCGACTACGTATAAGAAGCTGTACGATGGGCGAAACCCAGACATATAGACTTATGGTTCCTGCACCTTTTACTATTACGCGACAATATATGGGGGGCTGGCTAGAAGTCCTTAGGTCTTACCGGCTGATTCGATCACCGACGTGATGTTGTCCCTGTTACCATAGACGCAGGTTAAGGCGGCCTCACCATATTCCTTCAGCTGCTCTATAAAGGATGCTATCTTAGCTTCAGCCTTATCCTTCAGATCAGAAAGTACTTGTTTCGCTTTATCGATGGCGTCTTTCACTTTGTCAGCAATCTCTTGTGCTATGCCCTTGATCTTAGCTACGGCGTCTTTTGCAATTGCTAGAGCCTTCTCCACCTCTTCCTTAACATGATCTAAGATTTCCTGGATGTCAAGCTTGGCCTGTAGCTCTGCAGCTTCGGTAAGTTTAGTTGCTGTGTCGATTAGGTTACTTGCCGCACTTTGAAGTTTTGATTTCAAATCGTCCGCAATGTTGCGTTTACTCAGGTTGTTCGCATTCAGACCCTGCAATTACACGTGAAGTTTTCGTTTCATTTATGACTGAGAATCAAATATTTTGGGTGAGAATTTGAGATGGGATTCGATGTAGCTGATAACACGCTATTCCATTAGACGCTGCCTCTCAAGCATTATCCTTCCTGCACCAATTACGTAATCTCACAAGTATTATAATCGACTTAACCTTTTAAAGCCTAGCGGTAACTTTACATATCACCAGGTTTAACATTAACCCTTTAAAGACTAAGCGTGTCTGTTTTATATAAGGACTCAGTGCGTACCGCGCTGTAAACACTCTCCACTTCGGTTATACAAACCAGTCTCTTAATGTTTTATACGGCAAAGTTGCTGTTTGTTCTGAGATCCGTACAAAACATAAATGCAATGTGGGCACCACGTAGAATGGTTTAATGTTAAACCTGGTAGTATGTAAAGTTACCGCTAGGCTTTAAAAGGTTAAAAAATTCTACGTGGTGCCCACATTGCGTTTATGTGTTTTGTACGGATCTCAGAACAAACAGCAACTTTTGCCTTATAAAACATTAAGAGACTGGTTTTTATAACCGAAGTGGAGAGTGTTTACAGCGCGGTACTTACTGAGTCCTTATATAAAACAGATACACTTTGTCTTTAAAGGGTTAATTGACAGCACACTGTGCCACGCGATCCTGTGCATATCACAAAATAAACAGCGTATTTATAGTAGCCACATATTCGGCAGGCGCAGTGACTTGTCGTGGCTTGGAATAAGAAGAATTCCAGCTTTGAAATTCCAGTAACTCTAGAAATCGGTACGAAATTGAGGACGTAGAAAGAACCCCGAGGGATCGACCCCTTTAAACTTTCTATCTTTGAAGTGGGTTAAATTTAGTATCAATAAAGCTGAATAATATTGAAGTTTAAACATTAGGTGGAACGTGTGGCGTTGGTCTTGTGTGTTTTTTTTTACCGTTACAAATTCCACTTACTCGGGCACATGGGCTTTGTTGTAAAAGGTCAGATTTGTCGGTGTGTGGATCACCAAGACAAAATTTGGAATAGAGGTGCAGCTCCACTCATTCTTAATCTTGGCAGTTGATGGAAGTGAGTGGTTAGCTTCACGAGCCGGTCCTTTCACCTCCGGTAACCATTGAGTAGAAGGTTGAGAGGGTCCCAGAGTTGGTTGGGACGTTTTGGAGGAGAAAAACTCCTTGTCACTGCCGGTGACTTAACCACGATCCGTCCGTCTTCCAACCTATGGTCTAGTACAGTGGTTCCCAACTTGCGCTGCGAGGGATCCGTGACCAGTGCCCAGCGGATGTATGGATAGATTTCTGTAATGGCTACTTCGAAGTTTGCTTATATTTTAATTAAAGGAATTAAGTGTGATTAACAATAATCAAGAAACTTCTTTAATGCCGGTCCCAGTGGCCGCGCGGTCTAAGGCGTGGGTCGGCGACCGAGCGCTTGCTGGGATCGTGGGTTCGAATCCCACCAGGGGCATGGATGTTTGACTTGTACAGTGTTTGTGTTGTCAGGTAGAGGTCTCTGCGACGGGCCGATCCTTCGTCCAGAGGGGTCCTACCGACTGTGGTGTGTGTCTGAGTGTGATCAAGTGAAAATAAACAACCTCGACACCTGCTGTGAACAAGTAGGCAGAAGAGGGAAGGACTACGAAACGAAACGAAAGGAAACTTCTTTAATTTGTGATATGTTTATTTCTTATGATGGTTAGAATATCTAATTAAGAAACTTCCTGCATCCGCGAAGCGAGCGACTGTCCCCTTAATTAATGTCAAATCATGCAATGCATTGTTATGTATGATACTGGTACGTATTCGTAGCTATTTAAATCAGTTCTGAGGCATACATTTTTAATTTTGGAGACCTGTCATCCGGACACTATTTGCGTGGGTAAAGATGTGAGGACCCGTGGTTACTTTTCGAAGTCAAAAGGGATCCGTGAGCAAAATATTTTGGGAAACCCTGGTCGAGTCACTATACCGACTGAGCTGTGCCGACTCCCGTAGGCCTGTGTGGCGGCCGCAGTGTTCTTAGTTCCTAGAAGCTACACTTATGTACATTTACAGTATATAAAAAGAGGCATACAGAATTTCATGACTAATTTGCAGAACTCCGCTGTTCACTGAGTTACGGTGTGTCTTATTTTGTCTGACTTTAAAGTCTCAATCACGTGACCGATTAAGCTGCGTTTTATATGGGTTTCCTCAGTCATTCCAGGAAAATGTAGGGGAAATAATGCAAATCTGGTAGCGGCCTGTTCTTTGCAATTCTTCCCGCTGCGTGTTTGTCAAATGAACGTACATTTTAAAATAATACTCACCAACTAATGCACCAGAGTACATAAAATCTTTATTCGTAAAAACTTCCTACATGTTTCGACCCTACTGGGTCATCTTCAGGGAGAATAGTCTGTTACACTGTTGGATGCACTTATACAGTGTAACAGACTATTCTCCCTGAAGATGACCCAGCAGGGTCGAAACATGTAGGAGGTTTTTAAGAATAAAGATTGTGTGTATTTTGGTGCAATAGTTGGTGAGTATTATTTTATATGATACAGTGCACGGACATGGAACATATTAACCCTTTAAAGACGGAACGTAATCTGTTTTACATAAGGACTCAGTGCGTACCGCGCTGTAAACACTCTCCACTTCGGTTATAAAAACCAATCTCGTACTGTTTTATAAGGCAAAAGTTGCTGTTTGTTCTGAGATCCGTACAAAACACATAAACGCAATGTGGGCACCACGTAGAATTTTTTAATGTTAATCCTGGTGGTATGTAAAGTTACCGCTAGGCTTTAAAAGGTTAAATTTGTACCTTTTAACTCTGTACAATCCCGGCTACTAATAGCTTCATTACATAAATAAATAGATAAATAGACACGCTTTTTAATCAAATTGGGTGTGACATCATTTACGGAGTTATATATGAAGACGTGTTAAAACTGTGTGCGTGTACCTACGAACCATTTTGTGGCCAGGTTATGTTGTCGTATTAGCAAGTGCCGTCTGTTACGGCACTGGTTCTCTTTACTCGACAGGCTTAGAGTAGTAATTGTAAGCAGCAGACAGTAATACCTACCTGTACTGTTAGCAGAGCCACAGCCACTACAAAGAAGATTCTTGCAACCATGATGCGAAGTATATCCCGGTGCTAGAAGTGACACTTCTGGTGCCCGACGGTGCTTATATTGCGCCTGAGGACAATAGAAATATTTGTGTCGTCGTAATCACCTGTGCAAATATATCTAAACGTCACTCACTGAATTATTGTAAGTGTGAAACACCGTGCAAGTTATTTGCACAAATTAAGCCACGTCATTTGAGACAGTTGTGGAATGTCTGGCAGATTTGACAGAATTATTGTAGTTTATTTGAAAAATGGCTCAAAATGTGTGCGAAATTATCAATTATTTCACGATCGAGTGAGTGCTAATAATGAAGCTTTGTCTTATAACAGTGAAGTCCATGTTTGCTACTTTAAAGGCTGACACATTCGTTCTCAGTTTCAGCCATACATTAGTGTATATACAAGCGTTTGTCAAAGTTGTGTATATGCTTTTGGCTGGTGTTTTATGATTTGCCTTTAGAACTGCTTGACGGGAGTGCTTGGAATAATTATTTACCTTTAAAAAATTGAGTTTGTGTGAACTTAAGGAAAAGAGATGACACTGGAAATTGAAAAAGGAAGGACTAGATCTCATTCTGTGGAGAATTCGCTTTGGACGGGGCTGGACCTGTCGTAAGGGAGACTACGAAATGCAAGAACCGTGATGCTTGTTGTGGCAGAGAAGAGTGTGCCTTGCCATGGGTCAAAATTTGTATCTCTGTAGATTGCGTCATTTTGCTGTTGCGTTTGTTGTTACTTTGTGCCAGTGTGCGTATTACACGCTACCTTAAAAAGAAATCATGCAGCTGAGGCTGTGTGTTATTAGGAATTGAATTAAATTTCCATATATTTTTGAACTCTCAGTGATTGTTAAACCCTGGTATCTTCATAACATATGCTTTCCTTTTGATAGTAAACATTTTTATGTGCTCATGTGTTTCAGTCGCTCAGACTATATATATATATATTCGATAGTTTATATATAGTCTATAGTCAGACTATATATAGATATATATAGTCTGAGCGACTGAAACACGTGAGCACATAAAAATATAATATGATATGATACGATATGATATATGATATGGTATGTTGTGATATGGTATGGTATAGTATGTTATATGGTACGTTATGATATGATAGTATGTTATGATATGTTATGGTATGATATAGTATATTATGGTATGGTATGATATGTATGATATGGTATGTTATGATATGATATGTTATATGATATTGTATGATATAGTATGTTATGATATGTTATATGATATGGTATGATAAGAGACACTATAAGGAAGTGCGGCTTCTGATACACTGTGTGAGATAAGCACGCACGTCAGTCATTTTTAACGATTAAACAGGAGACAAGAAATTGCTGAAATAAAGAGTAGCGAGAAGTGGTGACACTGCAGTCGGTATTGCAGTCTCAGCCTTTGCCCAATGATGCTGTAACGTGCAGATTATTGGCAGTCTTGATTTCAAAGCATCCTTCAAGCTTTATACTGCAGAATGTCGGAATACTGGAAGAGCTCGAATAAACACGACATGTTCCTTTCGACACAGCCTGTATTTGGTAATTATTTATGCGCTACTTGTTTCAGTCGTCCAGTCATCAGGTGTAAACACAAAAGCCCAAATTACGCACTTTTACCTTGTATTTTGCGTTTTTATGCTCTACACCTGACGATCATCGAATGATTGAAACACGTAGTGTATAAAAAATTATCAAATACAGGCTGTGTCAGACGGAACACTTGGTGTTATTTGTTGCAGCCTATACATACGGCGGGTTGGATAACATCAAATTTATTAGAAGAGCTGTCTGTTATGACCATATGGGGAATTACCACATTGTTTCATTCTATTTGCAAAGGATTTTTGTCTGGTTAAAAACAATTTGCTTCCCCGTCAGAATTATGGCAGCAAGAGTTATGGTTGGCCGTGCCATGGCTCAGGCGGTTTGCCGCCGGCCTCCCACCGCGGAGGCCCGGGTTCGATCCCAGGGCAGTCCATGTGGGATTTGTGGTGGGCAAAGTGGGACTGGGACAGGTTTCTCTCCGAGTACTTCGGTTTTCCCCTGTCAGTTTCATTCCACCGATGCTCCATTACTAGGAAAAGGACAAAAAATCATCATCTTCATCACAGGGTTGCACAAGAAGCCTCAAGGCTGCGGTGCGTCCGTAGCGTCTGCTGCGGGGCCCTTCACCACTAAAAAAAAAAGAGTTATGGTTTTGGTATTCTCATTGACTTCGAAACCAGGCAGAGTAATAATAATCTGTGACAAGCTGCGTCACAGTGCGTGTACTGTCACGGATATAGGCTTCATTGTGTTCTGCACATATTTTGCACTTTGAAGCGATCTCCAACATTAGGAAATGAAACTCACAGCCCAATCTGCTTCCACATTTTATATTTTTCATTCCGTGCACTGTCGATAACTGTTTCGCAACAAAATTCACAATAGTGCGCGTTCTGTTGGTTGAGGGTTGCAAACTGCTTCCACATCTTTTTACGTCCTTCCTGGGCAAGCACATGTGTCTGCAATTTTGCGTATCTTATTTCTGTCTATTCTCTTGGTTCCGGTGATATTTCTATGTTGTTAACCGTTTCAAGAATAAAACTAATCCGAGTTATATTTTAAAATTTAGTTGACCCTTCCAGTAATTATGCGTTTTTCTTTTACAAAAATCAATTGTTTAGTGCTTTGTGTGGGGTTGGATATTGTTTATTCTTAGAATCGTACAGAACACAAAGGCCCAAACAGCTGTGCGGAAACAAAATGTAAAATTGGAATCTTCAGCCAAGTGAAACACGTAGCACGTGCCGAGTTTTGAGGGTTTATATGTGTGTACCCTGACATGATGACGCGCGAAGGAATTCTCTTTCCTGAAATATTTTATTTATTCTGATTGTGTAAGTGAAGTCTTATACAAAAGCATGCCAGTACTTCGTATCTAAATGCTTATTATACGATAAAATATACAGAAAAACTGGGTTTCAACTTTTAAATTAATATAATTTGGTATGTATGTAATCTGAAACTTCCACGGCGAGCGGATTCAGTAAAATTTTCTTGGGCTGTCAGCCGCGTCAGCTGGAGAAAGGGTGAGTAAACAAACTTTTCGAGATATTCCCTGATGAAGAAAACAGAGATGGTTCTCGAAACGTTGGTTTACTCGCCATTAAGGGACCATCAGCGGCTGCTAGCCCGGACAAGGTTTCATCAGCTACAATTTGGCTTCTGTTTTCTGAGTGTCAGTTGCGTGGCCTGAGTTTAGTAAATATCACAGCGTTATATAACGTTCCGAATTTGATTATATAATCTAAATGTAGACCGTATTTAGATGTACATATCGGGCTACGTACGTGACGATTAGTACGTAAAAGTCACATAAGTAAGTATTAAGTTGAAAGTGTTCTGACGTGGGAATGAGTTTAAACTTGCTTTTATAAATGTGTGTCTGTATTTCTGCAAGCCCCAGTGCATTGGTAAATTAAGTGACGGATTTACCGCGAAAAGAAAGCACTCATTTTAACCCCCTTTTGAAATTAATACTTAGACATTTTAATGTACCTGACGTTCTTAGAGATTTCGTAAGTTGTAGATTATTTGTTAAATATGACCCGTTGCTGAAGCCTGTCTGTAAAGCAAGGGTGTGTATTTAGTTAAAAATTACTAGAAAGTCACTAGTATGATGGTACTGAATTTTGAAACAGTACAATTTACAGGGAAAGTACTGCACGTAAAATATATTAAAAGTGGCATAGATAATTATACACACATTAATGACAGTAGTCAACATTATAACACCGTATATATATTGGTAACAAGTCATCGACCATTTTAAAAAGATTAATCAACTGTCAGTCACTGGAGGTGCAAATGTATTTCAATTTTTCCCTTAACTTGATGGTATGATTTTTATTTAAACAAATTTACGAAATGTACTTGAACTCTTTGGTGTTCTTCTTTTCTCTGTGTTTCTTTATTTTTCCTGTGTTACATTTCTGCTTAGTTACTTCATGTATTCTCCGTATGCTCTTCTGCCTTCTCTGTACTTAGCATTCCGTCTGTTTTTTACCGCGCTTATGTTAAAATTACTGCTTCCACTACTACTGCTACTGCTACTACTACTGCTTCTACTATTACTACTGCTACTACTGCTGCTGCTGCTACTACTGCTGCTGTGGTACCAAATTTCGGTTATCCACCTTATAGCTGTTTTCAAAATTGTCTTTTACATTTACGTAACTCTTTTCATTGTCCTTGCTTTTCTGCAAAATAATTGTACCATCCTGTTGACTGGCGTGTCTAACCCACTGCGTTCCTGTGGCAGATTACCTGAGTACTGCCTCCCAATCAGTAGGCAGTTCCTATGTTTAACATATATATGGTTATTTTCGTCTGATAGTCACAACTGAGAAAATTTATCCCATTTTTGTACTTTAAGACCGAGATAGAGCCAGTCTTTGAAACGTCTTAATTTTAGAATACTAAATCTTAATCAGACATGAACTGAAGCCCGATTTAAGTGCAATAATAATAATAATAATAATAATAATAATAATAATAACGATAATCCACTGTGATTGCATTTCGTAACAACGCAACTGTCCGTCGGAATTGCCCCATTCCGCTTTCTGCTGAAAATAACAACACGCTGCTACTTTTACTTCTTCTTCACCCTTCTCCCCCAGCGCCACAGAAATGCCAAGGGGCAATACTGATAACCAGAAAATTGTTTGGCCTTCCAGCCACGTCAGATAGTTAGATGGCGAAGGAAATGGCGTTTGGAGAACCGCCATCTTTCGGCATTTGTTCCCTGATGATAAGATCGGACATGATCTTCGAAACGGCGGCTCTTTCGACGTTTAACCTTTTAAAGCCTAGCGGTAACTTTACGTGCCACCAGGTTTAACATTAAAAAATTCTACGTGGTGCTCACATTGCGTTTATGTGTTTTGTACGGATCTCAGAACAAACAGCAACTTTTGCCTTATAAAACATTAAGAGACTGGTTTTTATAACCGAAGTGGAGAGTGTTTACAGCGCGATACGCACTGAGTCCTTATATAAAACAGATACGCTCCGTCTTTAAAGGGTTAACCATTTGACGCAACTGGCAGCACGAGGAGGAAGAGTTTACTGTTTTCAGTCACTGTGAAAACCTCGGACTACGTAATACGTGTTGCTGCCTGGATTCATGTTTCTTTGATACAAATTAGTGGTTTGAGGTGCTTCATTTTACGTCGTAAAGTTTTTATTTTTTAAATTTCCTTTTCCTTGTTTTAGCAGTTTTTGTATACATATTTACGTGCTCGCTACCTACGGCCAAATACATCTGTTGAATAGTCGGTGCATTTCGGTGACGTGAATTCCAAATAACTGCAAGTGTAAAGTCTGCGGGAAGTTCCAAAATTGGTTGGTGGATGTGAGTTCTATGAAACCTCCCTTGACCTCCATTTGGTTACACATTTCCGAACGTCCTCCACAAGGTTTCCCACACTTGCCACAGTATCCCGAAACTGCGTATCACATTGCTGGAGTTGTGCCTGGAAATCTGTGTTTTCTTGTTCATATTTCCTGAAGATGTTCTTGAACTGTACGGCGATAGTGGCCAGCTCACTAATCACTGGACCGACTGCTTTAGATAAACATCTGGGTAAGTCGATGGGATTGGCAATGTTGGATGTAACACAGTCGGTAATTATGGGGGAAAACTTAACTGCCACGTCCTGTATTTGGGTAACTCTCTGCGAGATGTTGATGGCTAGAGGCTGTATTTGTGCAATAAGCCCCTTTGCACAAAATTGTGTTTCCGCCTCTGTAACAAAGAGAAGATGCAATGCAGTGGAACATTGAATTACGTGGGATGTTTTGCTGTCGTAGTTAATATGTCAAGGTTCTGGGTTCAGATCTCTTTCCGAAAAGTGGTTGTCGTGTTGTAGGTGTTCTTGATTTTCCGAAGTCTCTCAAGTCAAAAGCCGTAAAGCTGCGACCTCTTTCTTCTACAATAATTCCAATCCCCATTTGCCTGTCTACGCTATATTACCTGAGCAAAATTACAACACGATCAATTTTAATTGACAACAATTATTTTGTATCTGAAACTGTCTGAAGTTTTCCTTGTTCCCTCCCATCTTTCCAAGACAATTATTATTTACTTTGTGACGTCCGGGGCGCTTGGTGCCCAATATTTTTGCAATACTCGGCATATATCGTTAGCTTATTTAGCGGTTTGTGTTAGGCCGAGACGCACGACACAGGCGGCTATTTGTCGGCCCCTCATTGCACAGCCCCAGGTTTGATCGCAGCTAAGGAAAATGTGGAATTTCCGTGGTTTCGGGGTTCCGCCGTGATGTTGATAAGATCTGTGATCTTCTGCGATATTACGCAGCGTCGAGTGGTAATACTTTGCCGACGTTTCGGGACAACCTCTCAGTCCCATCTTCAAAAGTCAAGAAGTCCAAGAAGTCTTGGACTTCTTGGATTTCTTGACCTATGAAGATGGGACCGGTCCTGAAACGTCGGTAAAGGATTACCACTCGATACTACGTAACATCCTAGAAGAGTGCAGATCTCAGTGTGGAATTTGTGGTAACCAAAGTAGCAACGGAGTAGGAATCTATCCGAATACTTCGGTTTTATCTGTCATCAGTGTCATTCTTCCAGTGCCCCATATTCATATTGCGTCTTCCATCGCCGGCATATAACGTTAGCAGGTGATGCAGCTGTTAAATAAAACTCATCTCTCTTTCTGTCTCCCTTCAACGTCACTGTCGCTAAATAACAGAACAACAAGGCAACCGGAATGTATGTAGTAGAAATCTCGACCGAGGAACAACCTGCAAGCGTGAAATTTTTTAAAATTGTTTCTGTCCCTTCAGGTGAAACATGAACACATTTACATCTGGATATACAATATGCAATTCTTTTTCCCCGTCCTAGCGTATCTCATTTGAATGTGAACAACAGTCACAACGTTGTGAAATAACGGAGTTATATAAGGGACGGCTAGGGCTTGTCCTTCTGCGGTTGTGTATGCTAGCAACTGTAGGGTGTTTTTTTTTCTGCTTGACCGAGAAGCGCTGTCCCAACAATCCGTCCGACGCTTTACCAGCTTTGAGTCATACGCCGCGTGTCGGGGTGGTTCAACAGTCGATGGCGGGAGCTGTACGAACAATCGCAGTGACAATAACCTTTAGAATGTCTAATAAGAACCCACTAGATTGTGGGACTGGCGGTTGTCGGCCAAGCAGGAAAAGAAACACCCTGTAGTTACTAATACGATCAGAAATGGGAAGTTCCCTGAGGCCAGTAGTGCAGTGTCAACTTTGAGTGAGGTATTTTCACTGGATAGCAACATGGTTGATGTTACACACTTTTAACAAAGTGAAATTTTAATAAGTTTTTACGAAATTTCGTGCAACTTTATGCTAACACGAAACAATCTCGGTGTTTTTGTTTCGTCGTACACATGATCCAAACTGATAGAATGTCGCAAAATAATAAAATAAAATAAATATCGTCACATTATATCTAACCCTAGGCTACATAACTGCAGTAGTTGAAACAGCGTCGCTGATAATCCGTACCCGCTGCTTTTATGACATCCAATATATCGCCCTTCTCCGTCACAATGCAGCTGACAATGTCCTGTCCAACGTCTTTCAGGAGCGGCCGTAGAGATTTGATGACGTCCCTCAAGTTCTGGAAGGCTCTGGTAGATTCCAGGTGGAATGCACCAGTTCTGTTCTTCAGATCTCTGAGTAGAGCCTCGACAATGTTGGCTGCACTGTCCGAGAACGGATCGAAGTATTTCTTAACAGCAGGCAGGGTGCTGTCGACGAGATTCTCTATAAGATCGGAACCGATATCTCGGGTTTGCAGACCCTGCAACAGACGTGAATATGTTGGTACAGCAAAAGAAAGAAGTTGCGTCCTCCATGCGTCTGGTAGGATGCTGGGGTGTTGATCGCATTTGCCTGGTTCAAGATATAAAACATAGGGGAGCTCTTGGACACAAGGTGTAAACCTGGCAGTGCCATACAGTGTAACTAGTTTAACTCGCTGAGCAACTGTTAGCTTCCCATGAGGGACTCTGCTGTGTGAAGTTAATTTTTCTCCTAAATTCTGGTAGTAAAATGTAAAGCAATCCCTGTACAGGCCTGGACAGGCCCACAGGGTTCCAGGAGGTTGAGGCTCCCAGATTTCTAGACAATCGGCACATGAAGGCTGTAAGGTTGTCAGCCCTACGCACCGGCCGCCTTTACATCCTAGGAAATATTCCTGGTACTCATTTCTGCTGGAGGCTGAGTCGACCCCAGGGCCATAGTGCGGCGGGAAAGTTTATGTCGATGAAAAATTCCAATGACAACACCGGGAATCGAACCCGCGACCACCCGACTTGTAGTGCATACCTCAACCAAATGAACCACCGCGTGCCTCCAAAGAACGCATTTTATATTCAGTAACTTTTTTCCAAAAATCTTGCCCTTTATGAGATACGTGGAAAAATATAGTAGAGCGGGACAGGGCACAGATGACAACATAATAAGACGCATGCGCTTTGCATGCTGGATAAATAAGGCTACAGACACACACTCATAATATGTAATACTTACTGCTTCTCCACGGCAACAGTGGTTACGCGAACGCGCCTCAGTATTGCGTTATACGTACATTGCGTGTCTTGTTAGGTCTTGTCCATGTCACACGGTGTTCCAAAAAGAACAGCGTGTTTCTGAAACTGGATGTCTGTCTGTCTGTCCTCACCCGAGAATGTGCCAAACAATTTTCATCTTCTTCATCATGGTCGTCGTCGTCGTCGTCGTCGTCGTCGTCACCACCACTACCACCACCACCACCACCACCACCACCACCACCACCACCTTTTTCGTCCGTGATGCCACAGCACACTGTCAGTCCTTGACGTCCTGTATACAGCCTCTGCACACGTGTCCATCCATTGCTTCTCTTACCCAATTTCTTACACGCAGCATCAACTTTGGATCCTCCTGTACTGCCTCAATACATCTTCTTTTAGGTTTGCCTACAGGTCTTTTTCACGGACTGTATAGGCCGGCTACGTAACATCTTTCTTGTACGAGCTTACCGTTCATATGTTGGGCGTGTCCAACTTACGCTAGCATTTTCAACGTAACATGTTTCTTGTATGAGCTTACCGTTCATATGTGGGGCTTGTCCAACTTACGCTAGCATTTTCAACGTAACATGTTCCTTGTACGAGCTTACTGTTCATATGTTGGGCGTGTCCAACTTACGCTAGCATTTTCAACGTAACACCTTCCTTGTACGAGCTTACCGTTCATATGTTGGGCTTGTCCAACTTACGCTAGCATTTTCAACGTAACATGTTCCTTGTACGAGCTTACTGTTCATATGTTGGGCGTGTCCAACTTACGCTAGCATTTTCAGCGTAACAATAACAGATATATGGGGCACGCCACATAATGAGAAACAGTTTGCTAGTTATGTCCTTTGGAAAGGGTCGATCTAAATACTGGGTGTGCGATTATAGCCTTTCGTAAAGAAGAGTCGTAAAAGTTTATTTTTTATCTTCCTCAAACTTACCTGCGCTATGCCGAACGCCAGAAGAAAACAGAAGATGTACGAACATTTGGCAGCCATTGCAACGTCCTCGCCAGCAGTTTTCGCTCAATGAAGGTCGTCATTAACAGCACTTGTATATAGAGCTGGGACACGCCATGCGCAACAGGCAGAACAAATACAAGTGTTTGGTGAAGTCAGGTAGTGATGATGTAGTGTTTGTGTTTGTGTCGCGGGTTTAGGACTACGTTGTGCAGAAAATTTACCAATACAAAAGCACAGAGAGGTTTGTTAGACCCCGAATCTTAAGTATTAACAAGATGGCAGTGTACGTGTAACATAATATCATGGCGCGTTCGCACAATATTTGTACCTCCTCGGCTGCATTAGGGGCCTCGTACAATTTCACTCGAAGGGAACGCTTTTATGGCGATTTTATGTACCAGCAACAATGAAACGTACTTGGGTCTGCATGTAAAGTTGCACGATTTGGACTAAATTTGGATTTTTCCGACAGATTTTCCTAGATGTCCCCAGTGTCACATTTTAAGGAACTCTGCCCAATGGGATCCGCGCTGATTCATGCAGACAGACGGACGTACATGACGAGGCTAGTAGGCGCCTTTCGCTATTATGCGAACGCGCCTGAAAATTTGAAGCTCAGGTGTCACGTATTTTCCTTTAAAAAAAAAGGCTCCACACCTTCCCACACAGTGTGTTTATGGGTTGCATATGATACCTACGGTAACTCTGCTTCAGCTAACACTAATTCAATGACGTTGAGCCGCTACTGAGAGGCAATCTAATGGCTGCTTTATAATCACAAAATTACCCATGTTGTATGGAATCCTGAAGTTAATTAATGCGCTGGCCTAAAGCATATAAATCTAGTCCACAACCTCTAAAGCTTTCCTCTTGTAAATCCATTTTAATATTATCCTCCAAAGTATGCCAGTATTATTGAAATGGTTTATTCCCTCAAACTACCTAACTTCAGGTTAGTTCTATGGGATTCTGACGATGGGATGTCGTATTTAAGACTGTAAGCTGTGTGGGCTGTATCCATCAGCTGCTGTCTTAAACGTATTTAAGACTGTAAGCTGTGTGGGCTGTATCCATCAGCTGCTGTCTTAAACGTATTCCACAGTTTCAAAGTAGCTTTGGCTCTCAGGCTTAACTAGTGGGTGTTAATATTTTAGCCTAAAGATGGAGACCGATAGTACTTCAGACACACAGTTTCTTTATTTTGTATTTTGTACACCGTGCATGTTATTATATGTCTGGATCAAACCAACAAATGCACAAACTAAAGAAAAATATTTTTTTTCTTTCACCCCTACGTATGTTGCAGTAATAAATTACCATGTTCAGGGAGTATTCAAGGCCACACGCTTTCTTTACATCCAGTCACAGCACGGTTTCACTTCTAAAGACCTTCCCATGTCAAAGTCAAGTACACTACGCTGTATACCTCGAATTATTACAGATAAAGTGACATAATGTGCAGGATATAATTGTGTGTAAAATTAGTTGTTAGACATTGAAGAATACATCACGATAAGGTTTTAATTTCGACATTTTATCCTTCGGTGTTTTATAAATAATTTGTATACACAATTGTACTGTGTATGTTATGTCATTTTATCTGCAGTAGTTTGATGTACAGCGTAATGTACTTGACTTTGACACGGGAAGGTCTTTAGAAGTGAAACAGTACTGTGACTGGATGTAACGAAGCGTGTGGCCTTCGATACTCCCTGAACATGGTAATTTATTACTGCAACATATGTAGGGGTGAAAGAAAAGGAAATATATTTATCATTAGTTTGTGCATTTTTTTGGTTTGATCCAGACGTGGTTTCCTAACTTGTTACTTCTATTTTAAAACACCAGACGACTGACACAGTCCATGAACTGATGGCTTTAATACAATTTCATGTTCATTTCTCAACTCCTACGTGCGCGACCCGTCTCATTTCGTCTCATCCTGCTAGGCATAACCACTCTGGTGTATTTTTCTCTCTCCTCATGCTCGTATTGTTCTTCCTTTTATTTTTCCTTCAGTCGTAGCAGATAAAATGTTTACGTTATTTTTATGGTATTAAGGCCGTGCATATTATTATAATAAATATCTTAACCAAATATTAAACTTAATGAAATACATTCAGAAGTATAAAACTCGTATAAAACTGCTACAGGTTTCGGCACCGAGGTGCCACAATCAGGGAGTTATGCTGACAAAGGGGTACAAGGCCTGCACGCGTAACTATTGTGCTTGCAGGCAGTGCCTTACTTTCTTGTCTCTTTTCCCTAACAGTCCGTTGGAGTCAAGTAACGTCGTCTGTAGTGGCTGAAGACAAAAAGGCGTGGACGCTGTGACATGGAGACATTTGTGTGGCGCGCTTTTTCACTGCGTGTTACAGCCGTCTAGGCGCTTGTGTTTCACTCACTCCTACATAGATGGCTCCCAGCTACACGTGGTGAACAGTGGTAGTGCGCGCTGTGTGCTTGGCAGCACTTACCACAATATGATGCATGTGTGTTCACAGTTATTCACTGCACGCTGCATAGTAATCAGCTTTATCATCAGAACTTTGTGCCAAATTTTATTATTAGGGTGATAAAATTAAGAATAAGTAGGTGGGTGCCTGTAGCACGTATGGGACAGAATAGAGCATGCCATTTTTGGTTTGGAGTACCTGAACGAACGGGTTCATTTGGAAGATATGGGGGAAGATGGGATCAGATTTGGTGCAGAGTCTGGATCAGTGTTGGGTTCTTGTGACCACGGTAATGAAACTTCAGGTTTCATAAAATGCAATAGATTTCGTGGCTAGGTAAGCGACAATTAATATTTCAAAAAGGACTCTCTCGTATGAAGTTAGTTAGTCCATTAGTTAGTCGATTAGATAGATAGTTAGTTAGTTAGTTAGTTAGTTAGTTGGTTCGTTCGTTCGTTGGTTAGTTAGTTAGCTAGTTAGTTAGTTGGTTGGTTGGTTGGTTAGTTAGTTAGTTAGTTAGTTAGTTAGTTAGTTAGTTAGTTAGTTAGTTAGTTAGTTAGTTCTAGGCCCATGCATCCATTCTAAAAAGGTAGAGTTCCCGTCTACTTCCCCTCTGTGCCTTGAAGGCACAGAGGGGAAGTAGAACTCTCTTTCTTTAACCTCGGCGCTAAATAGGGTTGGGTGATTAAACACCACGCTCCGGCTGCTTTACCCTAGGAAGTGACCCAGTGTCCAATGTATATGAGTCTCGGTGGGTTCCAGGACCGGTCTGCAGGGGTGCGGAAAATCTCGTCCCCAGCCGGATTCGATCCCCGGACCGTCCACCCGGTAGCGAGTCGCTATACCGACTGCGCTATCCCGGCCCGCCATGCAGCCGCACTGTGTTTAAAAATCTTTTAAAATCGTGCAGCTCCAGTATTACTACAACTTTAACGTTCAAAAAGTAAGTTTCACGCGGGCTAGGCATGTAGAAGGCACGAGGTTTAAAGGTTAGTGCATAACCGTATCTTAATCTGAATCCTTCCTTTACGACTGAGGACCCAACATAATACGTTAGCTACAAATGGTAAAAACTTCGCTGATATCAGTACAGCTTGACTTGCACTCATCAGCTATGCGTGGTAAAAGAGATTGAATTCTTCAGTTCTTGACGAAACGTCAATCGAAGTCACTCGGGCGAACAGACGAAAATATTGCGGAGTAAATTTAAACGGGGCAGGCCTATTTATATAGTAACAATTTTTCTCAGACGTTGTCGTGCCTAAGAATCTGCGTATAGACAAACCATGTGCCTTTCATTGTATGACAGAGAGCTATGGTATCGATCGAAGTACTGGAAGCGGAGCCAGTGACTTCTGCCATCTATCGGTGAAATCACTGTAACTACGCGTATAATTAAGCAGTAAGCTATTTGATGGCGCCTGTATGCAATCGTTGGTTTTATTGCTCATTCTGTGTCATTAAGTTTTGATTTTTAATTTGTCAATAAAATTTGGATATTAACGGAATCTTAGTTTACTGGTAAATAGAGTAACGGTGTAGTGAAATATACGTAAAAAATACAAGAATGCTTTCCCAGTATATTTCTGTTGTCATCCAAGAAGAGGATTTCATTTTTAAAACCCGTTTTAATTCTGTTAATTTTTTTGGTTTTGATACAGTGCTGTTGATGGAATAATTTGGCAAACAGGTGTTTCATGATAACCTAACCGGACGTTGCAGTCCAGGACGAGCTGTTTCCTTCGCGCCAGGTCCTGCCTTCAAAACTCAGGCCGGGTACCAGGTATCCCCAGAGGTTTTCGAGGCTTTCTTCAGCCCCTCCATGAAAATGTCGGGATAGAACGTCAAATTAGAGCACAGTGGATTCATTCAAATTAATTATTCAGTTATCATCTTACCATTTCACGGTATATAGTCTGGGTTGCTGACAGTGTTATGAAATAAACCATATGGGAAATAAAATTAATGGTAAAAAAAATGCGGTTTGTACTAAACAGTTTTTAAGAGGACACTGTGGTAATTCTGATTATTTTTCTATTTCTAAAATTAACGCGTTAATAGAAGAATAATACAGGACTAAACATTGCAATGTTGATTTTTCGGAGTTCTGTTAACTATCCCCGACATTTATGCCGCTGGAGACGGGGAGTTTTACTGAAATGTCCCGCGATTGATTTATTTGCTACTCGCTCCTCCTTCCAGCCATCACTACGCCAAGGAGGGTCTAACCTAGTATTTCGTGGATAATCCGCATGCCACCAGAACGCGTAACTCTCTTCCAACACAACACAAACATCACACAGCACTTTATAGTTATAATTCAGTATTAACCGTTTCCTCAAATCCCACAGAAATATTACGTGTAACATTGGGTGCGTGGTGGTATGTGGTTTGTTTTGAATCAGCATGACCCAACCCAGGCAGCCATGATGGCTGTCATTAGGCCGGTTTACGATGACGTAAGTTACCATGAGGCGCCATGACTTGTATTTGGACGGAAGGTTTCTAACTCAATGGAATAGGAGTTTATGCGCAAAAGAATAAAAGAATAAGTGTCGTAATAATTATAAATAATTAAAGATTTTACAGTAATAAACTTCGTGTATATTGAGTTATATTTTAGAACGGTATAGAAGCTAAATGACCTTGGCCGCCGCGCCTCCTGTGGGCGGAGCGTCAGAACAGAGACTGACACAAAGGTTGTTGTGGATGGGTTTGTGTGTGGATGCATGGTGTAACGAAGACTAGGCTTGTTTTACTACATTTAAGGTATCGTAAAAGTATTTATACAATAAGGGAAGTACATATCTGGAAATAGAGTTGTGTATTTTTGCTACAGTTTTGTTACAATAGTGAGTTACGCATTGTGTCGGGTGTCTGCGCTGTAGGTCGTCATGCCCAAGGAGGTGGCGCTGTCGTGACTGGCAGCGTTCAGCGAGAAAACAGACGCGCAAACTCGTATTCTCATTGGCTGCTTTTCAAAGCCTCACTTCCCTAAATGGCACTTGGACTGAAGGTTTTATGGCGTTCGGACTTTGAGTGGCATACTGTCGAGACCCTCCTCCCCAAATCGTGCCCCCTGCCTGCCTGTCAAAACTATTGTAACCAAACTCCATATTTTATTAGTGTTCTCTACTGAGTGTGGCGTAGGACGCATGTGATACTGCTGTATGTAGTGATCGAATCGTGGTGCTGTATGGTGACGGTAAATTTTCTTACCGGAAAGCAACAAAACAACATATTTGGTGTTTTAGTTCAGCTGGTGTCAGTGGTTGTTCTGCAGCGTTTCCAAGTGCGCGTCTGTTGTTAGTGCTTGCAGCTGCTAGTATTATTATGGACGAACAGAGTCGCATGATGCACCCAGTTACCTCTCAAGTTGGAATGATGCCTCAAGGGTATGGAATGCAACCTGTGGATCCGAACCACGGGGGCCCCACAACCCCTGATCAGGAAACCAGAAAGCAAGATATTGGGGAGATTCTTCAACAGATTATGAATATCACGGATCAGTCGTTGGACGAGGCCCAAGCTAGGTATGTGTATGTATAGTTTTATTGTTTGTCTTTGCTTTCCATTTTATAGCTTTACCATAGGTCAGTTCTCATTCTTCGCATTCTTTAAATGTACATAATTTCAGAATAGAAGCTGTCAGTAGTTTTCCAGTTTCCAAATCAAAGTGGTGTCAGTTGGTACGAAACATAATCTGTTGGACTGCTCGTAGTTTATTATTGCATAATCTGACATGCCATGTAAATGAAAGGGTTTAAGCTCAAAGTGTCTTCCCCATGTAAGTCCGCGTCTGCATGTGGTCTTCCTTTGTAAGATCTGAGGTGGAAAGTGATACGTGACCGTATTGTTTGCTAGGTAGATACCACTGTTGTGGAGGAAACAGCTCCGTTTTTTTTTTCAGGACAGGCAAATAATTATATGTTATTCGTCTATTCTGAGTATAGAGGCAGAGATTGTTTCCAGAGGTGCCAGACTACACGGAGTCGTAGCCGAGGGGGCAGTGATGTTAATAGTCTTGTCGTGTTTAAGATGTTAATGAGCCTAACCTGCATTCACAACAGAGGTGCGCAAGTGTAGTGCTCCATTTCAGTGCATACTGAAAATGAAATGAAACTTGGGACTTTTGCGTTGTGTGGGTGTGTTTAGGCTGGAGTGGATTATAACTTTCCATTGTGAAAGATGATTTGGAAATGTTATAAAGACATCGTATGTTTTTTATGCGTTCCTTAACTTATTTACTATTAATAATAAAAGTGTAAACAGAAGCAGTAGTTATGTAGACATATTGGAATAGTACCCTAACAGTCATTACCTTTTTAACAGTTGGCACGGAAGATTTAGCAAGTTCACAAAAACAGGATTTATTTGTGAAGACTGTTACCGCAGGTGATACAGTGAATATATGTAGATACATTTCGACTTTTCAACTTTTTATCCGAAAGATGCAGGTAGCAGCATCGTCCGAAACGTTGGTACATATCCACGAAACTACATGGCGTCACATCCCAGAAGACGGTGGTCTGCATAATTAATTACTGCCGTGATAAATTCAGTTGTCATGTGAAGGCTTTGTGGTTCTCCCCTTTCCGTCCTACAGATGAGGCATCTCGTTTCAAACCGCCGGCAGTTTTTTGAATTTGCTTGTGATTAGTGATTGGCAGTGTCAATGAAAATAAACTTTACCAGTCATTTTTTCTTGTTTAGCTTACAGATAAGTTAATATTGTATCTATTCCGTGCAGCTATTTTACATACAAGTTTTTTATTATTATTACCAATTAGTGCACGGTAATTCTGTATGCTGTTATATGTTTCGGCCAACCATTGTAAATGACTCCCTGATGATGGCTACGATGGTTAGCCGAAACATGTACAAATGTATAGAATTATCGTTAAGTGCATGGTAATGATAATAAACAACTTACAGAGAACTTACTGATTGCATTGTGAATTACAAATACGGGATGTCATAAGCTTAGGAGAGAACTCGGCGTTGGAGAGTCAATGTTTGTGTTCAGTTTGATGTGTGTTAACCGCACTTTTACAGGAACGCTTAAAACAAAATAACTAATTCTGTTTTTCTTGTCCCTGTTCAGAAAACACACACTCAACTGCCACCGCATGAAGCCAGCCCTTTTCAGCGTGCTGTGTGAAATCAAGGAGAAAACAGGTAAGCTAGTGAAATCACTGCTAGCACTGTGGCGTCTGTTGTCTGTATGGCCCTGAAGTTCTTTGTTGAACTGCTGCTTCTCGTCTTGTTAGCAGCATACTTCATTTGTTCCACCTCAGAACTGCAGCGCGTGCCATGGATTGTGTAACTGCAGCATATGTCGGATCAGGATTTGGGAAGTGTAGCTTGTGAATCAAACGTTTGCGTTTGTGTCTAACTGAGACGATGTATTCCAGTGTCGATTTTTTATGCTTCCTCTGCTGTAAATGCAAAAAATGCGCCATTGGTCTTTGTTACGTCTTTCTATCCGCTGAACGGGTATTTTTTAACGAAAGCTTGTACTAAAGATACATATCGTTGTGGGAAAGCCTGAAGGAAAGAGTCAATTTGGAAGATACAGGAGGAGATGGGAAGATACTATTAAGTTTGATCTGAGGGAAGGCTAGAATGGTTGTGTGTCGGTTGGGTTTTTGTGATACATTTTCGATATTTCTCATTGAGGCTAAAAATATAAGCCAGTGATTGAGAGTTATTCTTTCTAGTGCGCCCAACAAAACAGATTCTCCCGTATGCTTTTCCCACCTGAATACTGGGGCAGATGCAGTCTCCGATACGTTCTGGCATTTTACCCCGAGATTGTGGACAGTGTCCAAAATTCCAGTAACGACTGTAACCATAGACTGCAGTGTTTGAGGTTTTCAGAGTGGTGTTGCTGAGGATTCACATCTTGTGGTCGTCTCAGAAGACCTGAATCATCGGTATCAGAACCCTTCAAGGCTTGAAAGACAAAAAGTAGTCTGTTGTATGTAAATAACTGTTCCGTGCCGCGCAGTGAACACTTTGTCTCGGCTATGAAACTTCTCGCTGAATACCATGTAGGGGAATATTCACTGCTTGTTTTGAGATCTACACAAAAATATTAATACTATTTTCTATGCAAAACATAGAATTTTTTAAAGTATAAACCTGGTGGTAGGTAATGTAATCGCCAAACTTGATATCTGCTCCCTTCTGGTTTATTACGCGGCGTACCGACGTTTCGGGACAACCTATAGGTCCCATCTTCAAGGGTCAAAATGTCCTATTCTCGGACCCCTGAAGATGGGACCGATAGGTTGTCCCGAAACGTCGGTACAGAATTACCATTCTACGCTGCGGAACATCCCGGAAGAATGCAGATATCATCTTCATCGCGGCGGAAGCCTGAAATCACGCTTAAGCGCTAAGCTTTTTGAAATTTTGAATTCGTGCGACCCTGTGGCGGATTCCTGTGAATGCGGTAATGAACTGTCGGGACTTAAAAAATGCAGGGAATTTCGTGACCGTCTGAGGGGTTAGTAGCGTCTTAAGGAACAGTCTGCTGTGTGGAGTTATTTCAAGTTATATTAAAATTTACCTACACACAATCTGGCACCAAATAACATTTTACATGAAGAGTTCCATGTTGGGGCCCCCCCCCCTCCCGCGTGCCGTCTCGGGTTTGATTCACGGACTGTTTATCAGAGTGAAAAATATTTTGAACAAACGTTTTAGAAAAAAATACGCATTGTAAGAGCAGCACATCCCTTCCGTCGGGCCCCAATCCTTGTGGTTCCCGGGGTAGTTATACAAAAGTGATTGAACCCTGCACAATTGTTCTGTTATGTGTGTGTTTCTCGACATGGTATTTACATAGAAAGTGTGCAAGTCATTTCATTGTAATTACATTCCTTGGAGCAGTTAGTTTCGCATTGGCGGTCCGTTTTGTTATATATTCCGGTTAGTTTGTTGAAGGTATTCAGCGTATCGTTATAACTTTGTAGGATAGTGAAATGGGGGAACAGTGGACTTAGCACATTTGACTGTTATACTTGGTATCTGTGTGTATGTACGTTTGATTCAGTAACTGGTCACTTGGTCACTCAGTAAAGTGGAGACTTCAACCTTTTAAAGCCTAGCGGTAACTTTACATAAGACCAGGTTTAACACTAAAAAATTCTACGTGGTGCCCACATTGCGTTTATGTGTTCTGTACGGATCTCAGAACAAACAGCAACTTTTGCTTTATAAAACATTAAGAGATTGGTTTTTATAACCGAAGTGGAGAGTGCTTACAGCGCGGTACGCACTGAGTCCTTATATAAAACAGATACGCTTCGTCTTTAAAGGGTTCAAAGGGGCTGATACGTTGTGAAGATTCAAGGGTTGTGGCATGTGATGGTGTGTCGTTTGGTGAATGAGACATAGAATGACACAGTGTCAGGTACCAGAAGACTTGAATCTTCAGCAACACCACAATAAAAACCTCAAGTCTCAACAGTTGAGGTTTATTGTAAGCAAACAATAAGATGGTTGCTTTCCTTCATTATTCTTCAGTGTCCCATTTTTTTATGCATTCCAAGATTTTATAGTTTGACCCACTTCGTTTTTAGGCATAACGCCGCCAGCTGCTGCGCAAACAGGAAATTATTATGCAGACTAGCAGTTTGATGGTGTTTAGGGAAGTAATCGCTGTTTATTGTGAGAATCAAACGTAGCACATGCGTGCACAGTGTAGCAATTTGCTGTGCAGTGTGCGGTGCGCGGTTTTTGGGCGCGTTCGCAAAATTCCGAAGAGCGACTGTGCGCTTCGTCATCCTGTCTGACCAACCGCCCGCGTGGAATAACGCGGCTCCAACCCGGACGGATTTTCATGAAATTTTATGAGTATTTTTCGAAAATATGTCGAGAAAATTAAGGTTTTATTAAAATCAGACAAGAATAGCGGGTGCTTTAAGTGAAGACCTGTGTACGTTTGTGACAATATCTCGCTGAATTCTTCTTAGAATGAGAAATGTTTCAGACTTTGTAAAGAAAATCATAACACACATTTTATGTTCATTGACGTTTTTCCACAAATCGTGCCGTTTATGAGAAAATGTGGAAAAATATGGTACAGCCGGACAGGCCACAGATGACAATATAATACGGCGCATGCGCTTCGTGTGTTGAGTAACCGAGGCTACAAATACACACTCGCAATATGTGATACTTTTTGCTTTTCCATGACAACAATGGTTACGCGAACGCGCTTCAATATTACGTTATACGTAACATTGCCTGTGTTGTTATATGTTGCTGCGTGATCGCACCTGAGGCGCCAAAGTAGTTTAGTGTTGCCCGTGTTTACAGGCGCTTGGCGCAGCGTCATTTACAAATCCCGCAAGTGTGTATCATAGTCAGAAATTGCTCTTCTTGTCAGTGTGGTGGAGATGAAAAATGAGTTTTAACCTACATTGCTAATTCCGAAGTTGAAGCAGTGGTTCGTTTCAAATGCAGATTTATTCTTAACTTGAGTTCTTTGCGAGGAAAAGGATAAATACAGAACGCTGTAGTTTCGGCCTCAGAACCCGGATCCGTCGCGTGCAACGTACGTGTTTCCGACCAGATCTGGGACTGTAACGACGGACATGGAATTTAGATTCGAACCCGTATGACTGATAGATAATGCTGCAGCTACTGGAGCACCAGCCATCATGTCATTTAAAGCAAAGTTATGCCCAGTCATTAATTGAATTACGTTGTTGCCAGAGCTTAAATGTGTTGGATAATTAATTAGGCAGGATATTTATACTTTATCAGCAATAAAATGAGCATGCCGTTGTTGGTTTAGCATGTGTTTGCACCGTTACAGAAAATAAGTAGCATTAATCGTTCTGGTTACAAATTTCTTCGAGGAAGTTTTATTTTGACGTAGTAACAGTTTTAACAATACTTAGGAATAATATTTGTAAAACAATTTGGAGTGGCATGTAATCATTTACAAGAACATGCTTTTAGGTTTAACAAACAGCAACATAAACAGGCATAACGACATGAGTCAGCAGTTGTTCCCTTGTGTAGGCCTAATTGCAGGCATGTGAAGCTAAAGATGCTGGAAAATATGTACTGCAATGAGTATCAACTGCCAACTTACCAAGAATTGCATTACAATATAGGCTAACCCACCTAAGAAGCTACCCTGAAAACAGAGGCAATAGGTTTCGTCTGAAATGATGGTAACTTCCTACCAGACTGTACAATGTCATAACGCAGAACACTGTCGTGTCAGTAGGTTTCTGGTTTTTGTAGTTTGTATATCTTATTCCCCAGTTGACAACTTTTAAAGTCTGGCGGTTACTTTACGTGCCACCAGGTTTAAAATAAAAAAATGCTATGTAGTGTTCACATTGCTTTTATGTGTTTTGTACGGATCTCAGAATAAACAGCGATTTTTGCCTTGTAGAACATTAAGAGGCTGGATTTGTATAACCGAGGTGGAAAGTGTTTACTGCGCGGTACGCACTGAGTCCTTGTATGAAGCAGTCATGTTTCGTCCTTGTAGGGTTAATAATTGTTGCTTAGAGGTGATTTTAAGTTTTAATGCTTTAGTTATGAACGAAAACGTTAACCGAAAATAAGCAATGTGAGAGAACCGAATAATCGCCGAAGGCAGAGGCAGTACATTTTTTCTTCGAAACGTCACTAAATTTCGTTTTCACGTCTATATTGAAGACAGAAAATGTTTGTTTCCGTTAATTAAGGTTTCTGTCCTCCAGCGTCATGAGATTGTAACAATACAAAAAGGACAGTCTTTTGGGACTTTTGAAAAGTCGCCGAAAATGCGACGAAAGGTTGATCTGTGCGTACCTCGTATGCCTATTCCATTTTATTGGTTTGTTTATTGTTAGACCCTTATAGAAGCCCAGTGCTTGCCATTTTCTGCTACCTGCATTAACAGTAAAAATATTTTTTTTTTCCTCTGTAGCGTATTTATACGTTCCAAACCCGCATAGTGTAGTTAGTGTAGTGACTAGTCTAGGGGCTGGAGGGTCCGGGGTCATAATCTCCGCCGGCGCAAGGGCTTTCCACTCTTCTTCAAAACGTGCAGACCGTCCCTGGCTCCTACCCTGCCTCCTGTTCAATGGGTACCGTCGATATTTCTCCGGAGGTAAAGTGGCCGGACCTCCATCTAGCGCCGAGGTTAAGAATTAGTGGAGCTGTACATCTTCTTCCCCCTGTATGCCGTCATGGCGTGTACAGGGACAGCTTTACCTTTGTTCATGTTCCGTGTGATTCTCGCAGTAAATACCGATTCTTTTCCTGTGTAACTTTAATCCTTTAAAGACGAAGCGTGTCTGTTTTATATAAGGACTCAGTGCGTACCGCGCTGTAAACACTCTCCACTTCGGTTATAAGAACCAGTCTCTTAATGTTTTATAAGGCAAAAGTTGCTGTTTGTTCTGAGATCCGTACAAAACACATAAACGCAATGTGGGCACCACGTAGAATTTTTTAATGTTAAACCTGGTGGTATGTAAAGTTACCGCTAGGCTTTAAAAGGTTAAGCTGCTGGTCTTTGTAATAGAGACTCGGAGTGTTTAGTGTGAGGTGGTATTTTGCTTCAAAGGGTTAAGTAGATCTCTGTCGTATTTTGAATTTCATTCCTTGTTTCTGTCACCGATCATTTTTTGCAAAGTGGACATTCCATTCACTTTCATTGGTGATTCAGCGTTAATGCTGTAATGTTTATTTCGCGTGTCTTCTTGCTTGTTTTTGTTTTTGTCTTGTTTTTGATAACGACAGGTATTACTATATGTACAGTCGAACTCCGTTGTAACGTCCAGAAGGGGACTGAATATTTTGCGTCGTTATAGACGAGTGTCGTTATAACGGAGTAATCTAATATGATGGTTAACAGGAAGGAAGTAATTGGTACCACAGAATACCTAACGCTGTAGACGACGTGTCGTATAAACCGACGCTGTAACGGCTTCCGGCTGTATCTAATAGATGAAAGTAAAAATGTCGCTTGCTGATGGTGACGTCATCTGGCACTATGACCCAGTGCCGCTAGACAGAAGTCGATCTGTCTTATTTGTAGGGCCGTGTATTGGACGGCGGCTGTAAGTGTTAAGTATTCAGTGTTCTGGTTTTGATAGATTTGGCGTGTGAAGTATTTTAAAATACAGCGTTTAAAGCAAGAAAATGCATGCCCGCGTTATGCCCAGCGATTGGTCGATATCCTTCACACGAGTACACCGACTGTTTCCTGGCATAGTAGTGTATTTATGTAGACGTCTCAGCTTCGGAAAGGAAAGACTGACATTTCGGACATTGCCCATCATCGCAGGCTGCAGGACCAGCAACATGTACCATGAATTGTCATTACAGAATAGCTGCAACTCTGTATATCCTTGTGACACGGTTTGTTTCATTTATATAATTGTCAATACCCTGCTCAAAAGTGATAGGGAACAACAGTAGTAGTAGTAGTAGTAGTAGTAGTAGTAGTAGTAGTAGTAGTAGTAGTAGTAGTAGTAGTAGTAGTTGCAGTAGCAGCAGCAGCAGCAGTAGTAATCTGAAAATACTTGAGCAGCGTACCGGGAAAAGCAGGAAATCAAGGAACTAGAAAAGTAGCCATATTGGGCACAGCACACATATTGCGGAAAGTGCTAGTGTGAAAGTACAAAATATGTAACATGGGAAATAACGTTACATGCAGCATACATGGTAACTACAGAATAGCAGCAACAGAATGTGCCGTTGTGACAGGGTTAGTTTCAGGTGTGTAATTGTAAATACACTGCATGAAGGTGACAAATAATAATAATAATAATAATAATAATAATAATAATAATAATAATGTCCTGTAGAATAGGGCGAGACTGGAGGTGCTCACGAAATTGTGAAGAGTGTCTTGTGTGATGTGACACCGTGCGGACCGGTATATACCCAGGGACCAACACTTCGGATGTACCTGTTTGTGTCCAGGGGCTGGGATATCGTAGCCAGTGCAGTAACTAGGCTAAGGGGTTCCAGTCCGAGGAGGGGCAAGAGAATCTTTCTCTTCTGCACATTGTCCGGACTAGCTGTCGCACCCACCCAGTCTCTTGCTTATCGAGTACCCGATGGTAAAACGGCTGATGCGTCAAACTGATTACTCACTTCCGTCTTGTGCCGAGGGTAAGAATGAGTGGAGCCATATCTCTATTACCCTATGTACCTTCAGCTCCTGCACGTCCCTTTTTACCTTGTACCTGTCTCCAGCAAGTTCCTCCGCAAGTTTGATACCTATTTACCAACCTAGACGGCGTCACATCTCACACTAGTGATCGTTGTAGCGCGGGGTGATTAGTGAGCACGTAGATAAGTCATTAGACTTCTCTACGGCATGTTTTGACACGGTCGGTCAAAGTGATCCCTGCATCAGCCGGTATTCAGACTCCGGTCGCAGCTTATATATTACAAAGTAACATTACTTACACGTCTGTCTGTTTTCGGCTCATATGAGGATCTGTAGGTAAAGTGTGGGTGTCTGATGTTAGTTCTGTAGTACAAATTGTGTCTTGTGTTGTTTGTCAGTGTGTATTTCGCCCTACGCTACTGTATTTCTTACGCTGCACTATTTGTACATTGTTTCCATCCCTTTCTTACACAGTTTATTTATTTGTGGTTTATTTTACGACGCTGTTAATCTCCGACGGATACACAGCGTCGAATGGTGTGATTATGCGTGAATGATGACTTGTAAAGGATTTGGAACCAAACCGTTGGAACTAATTAACTGCCTGAAAGACTAAAATAAATCTAAACTATTTCATGATTCAGTCCGTACCGCGCAGTAAACACACTTCGTCTCAGTTATGAACACCAATCAGTTAATGTTGTATAGAGGAATAATCGCTGTTTGTTCTGAGATCCACACAAAACACATAAATACATTGTGTGGGCAGAGAGCAGAATTCTTTAATGTTAAACCTGGTGGTACATATAGAAACCATTAGCTGTTGAAGCATTAAGGTACTCTTACCGTCATTTGCGTGGAGGGACTTAGAAAATCACGCAAAACATGAAGTCAGGAGAGTTTATGCCACGTCCGAGATTCAAATCCGACCTGTTTATTCCGAGACAAGTTTTACCGTTGTAATGAGCCTGCCCAGTGCAGTATTATGCCAACGGCGCCTTGTATGCTTAAGCAGTGTACACTCCAAGAACTGACCACGTCCTGTGTTGCTTAACTGCGGTGACTGCATATCATACCATTTGTAAACAAGAATCAGTGATGTAACGTCTGCATTTGGATCATTCGATCTTTATTTTTGTTTTTGCTTCTAAAGGAAAGATATGTTTTTCCCCCAGTAGTTATTTACAAACCCGGTTTTATTGCCTGAACACGTTTTTCAGCGTCCTGAAACTGTAGATAACAATCCATTCTGAAATATAACACTTGAAAATTTTTCTCAGAACTTGAATCCGTATTTGCATAGTGGGGTCATATAATATCTGAGGATTTATTCTTTTCTGGGCGCTTGATCAAGGTAAAAATTACCTGGGCAAGAACAGATGAAAATTGTATGCAGAATGTTATAATACAATTTTGTTTGTCGTGTCAGTTTAACTTGCTGTTAGTTGCATTGGAATCCCACTTTAGCGTACTGACGTCATATGAGACGCGCGTAGGACTTTTAGTGTGCAGTGTTTGAATAAGCAATTGCAGTTTTCGAACTACTGTATTCGTGGTATTATTTAAAATTTATGAGGTTCAGATTTAATATTAAGTTGCAGTGTTCGTCTTTTTATGTTGACATTTTGTATTCGTCTGCTAGCAGTTAGTAAGGTAATCGTTCAGAACACAGTATTTATTGTATTTATCGCCTGGGTTAATATTAACCCTTTAAAGACGAAGCATATCTGTTGTATATAAGGACTCAGTTCGTACCGCGCTGTAAACACTCTCCACTTCGCTTATAAAAACCAGTCTCTTGATGTTTTATAAGGCAAAAGTTGCTGTTTGTTCTGAGATCCGTACAAAACACATAAACGCAATGTGGGCACCACGTAGAATTTTTTAATGTTAAACCTGGTCGTACGTAAAGTTACCGCTAGGCTTTAAACGGTTAACAGAAGCGTGCGTTTTATCCGCGCAGTATATTTACATGTTCGATACCATTCTCACAATAATTAGCGATTATTTTCCTAATGAGCATTAATCCAGGGCTGCACAAATTTTTCAAAAAGGTAGTAGCTACTTCAAAATTCTGGGCGCCAGAAAGGGTGTCATGATGCAGGTTTCATACTGACAGCCCACAAACAGTCGCCACCATACGAAATGTAGTCGCCACGGCGACTTAGCGCCTGAGATTTGTCCATCCGCGCATTAAGCGATTTGTATTTATAATAGAGGCGCAGTGGTTTAATGTGAGGGTGGAACTTGAATTTTTAAACATAATTCGGATGAATTTCATGTTTAGAAGGTTATGAATGTATAGGCCTATCGTGAGAAGTGTAATTTCTGTTTCATGGGACGTGTCAGTTTCATGGCCGAAGGCATGTGTAGAGTGCAGTGAGGTCCAGTTCATGTCTATATGCCAGGCGGGTCATTGTCATGTGCAAGTTAATGTCACGTAAATAAGTTAGAAGTGAAAAATAACACAACGTTGGCTAAATTAATTTTTCCTCGTTTCGAAATAAACAGAGTAGTTCTGTAGTACTGTGCATCGAATTGGTCTTCGTTTTTGTTTTTATTTGTTGTGTATTTTTATTTGTTGAAATCGCGTCGACTGTTGCGTGCACTCGAACGTCAGTTCGAAGAACTGGGTATTAGCGACCCCGTTGCAAGTCTGACAGCATTTCTCTGCCCACGTGTATGAAATTTTGTCCTATTGCGAACAATTTTGTGGCATTACACGGGAATAGTAAGTTAGCTGTAACTTTCCAAATTTTTTTTTTTTTGTGAAAGGTTTATGTAATAAGATTGACAGACAAACTGCAAAACGGAAAACAAATCAAGACTGCATTGAAGCTGAAAACTTCGTCGATTGACATATTGTGCAGTTGCCTGTATCACTTCTGACGGCAAACAATGGTTGTGTTTTAATATTGAACGCTTTTCAGTACGGTTTCATGTATGGAAACTGACGGAGTGGAAATCATGGCTTCATTCAAAATGTGACACGTAAACTTGCCATTCTGTTGTTTTATAAAAATTTGATAAGAATATGACCTCTTGTAGTTGTAGTTTTTGTTTTTGCGTATTGATATTGGTGCCCTAGTCTGTCGTGCGCAGAATTGTGAATAAAGGATTTCTATAGGCGTAGTAAAAGGGTGGGTCAAACAGAATGCGTTGACGTAACTCATTGGTTCGTTACATAGTGATGTAGGTATATTGGTATTGTGCGTGATTAACCGTTTAAAGACGAAGCGTATCTGTTTTATATAAGGACTCAGTGCGTACCGCGCTGTAAACACTCTCCACTTCGGTTATAAAAACCAGTCTCTTAATGTTTTATAAGGCAAAAGTTGCTGTTTGTTCTGAGATCCGTACAAAACACATAAACGCAATGTGGGCACCATGTAGAATTTTTTAATGTTAAACCTGGTGGTATGTAAAGTTACCGCTAGGCTTTGAAAGGTTAAGTGGGCATTTTTCATATTCTCTGAGGTCAGTAGAGGCCATAAAGTAAGCAGTTAAAAACTTTACAATTTGATAATAACAGTGAGGCCTGTGTTAAAAAATCGAAGAGTTACAGTGATGCTGCTGGGATCACAACACAGTAGGGTGCTGGTCCCCAGAGTTCAGCGGGAAACCCGGCGGAAAGTGTGTTAAATGAAAACTGTGTAGCCCTTTATCCCACAGTGCTTGCTACATGCACCGCCTGCTGTAACACTAAGAAACACTGCATGATTTCAGGATTCCGACGTCTTGCAAGTGAGATCTACGCTCTTGTGGGATTTTACGCAAAGTAGAAGGGTAATTCCGGACTGACGTTTCGGGACAACGTGTCGGTCCCATATTCAAGGGTCAAGCAGTGTCCTCTTGGATTGCTTGAAATTTGAAGATGGGACCGATAGGTTGTCCCGAAACGTCGGTATGGAATTACCATTCTATGCTGCGTAAAATCCCAAAACGCAGATCTCGAGAAAGAGTTCGCTTTTTCCAGTGTGTTTTTGTTTCTTAGTTTCACAGTTAAACGTGAATATTTTGCTGAAAGGCACTAACTAGTTTGTGTTTGTAGTGGAGACAGTGTGTTTTGTCTGAGGCGTGATTAAATTTTTAAACACCATTTTTATGCAACTGGGGCTTCGTGGTTAACGTAGGATTGAAAATACAGGATAAGAATTTAACGGTAATCGGAAGAAGGAGGCAGTGCAGTCTGTCGAAACTCTGGCACCTAGCTGCACGTTGTCAGATCCCAGAAGCTCGTAATCGTGACAGATTGTGACAATTATTCGTTGTAAAAATCGTGTCAGTCAGTAATATTTTGAGACTGCATGATTTTCATTGCGTTTAATTAATTGCACTGCATAGATACTTAATTGAATTTTACTTACATTACCAGCTGTTGGGATGGGTTGGGTGTAGGGCCAGGTTCAAATTAAATTCAGTATGTAGGGAATCTGTATTCGTTTTATATTTCATTTAATTACTTTGCTAAATGAAAATAAATATTGTCAAGTAATTAACTTCCTGTGGGTACTCTAGTTGGGACGGTAGGTCGTTTGGCATATTGGCGTTTTGGAATGCTGTTACTGTTAGCTGTAGATGAAACTGTAAGAGGGCACGTTATGAAATGTGCTTTTTGTGGGAGAAGACGAGGTGCGTGCGGCTCATATCCCCCCCCCCCCCCGCCAGTTACTTTAGTAGCATACAGCCCTCGCGCTGGTCTTATTCGAAATGTAGGATATGGCGGAGAACTGTGATTAAGGTTAGTAGATACGTTTTGTTTGAAAATATTGTGGACAGTTGGGGGGCTATTTCCCCCCAAAAGTGTACTTTCTGTCTTAATTTACTATGTTCTGCACTAAAATACACGATGATACGCAACTCAGCGAGATATTGTGTAAGGTTTTGTTTTTATATTTGAAATGTTTGTCGTCTCAGACATTAGGATCAGAAGGTTTTGCTGTCACTGGCTGGTGACGTACAACATAGTCAGAAAACAGGTAACGATGCATATGTGTGTGTGTGTGTGTGTGTGTGTGTGTGTGTGTGTTCCAAAACACTTTCATGCGCAACAAAATTTACAAATTTACAGGTTACTAGTTTCGGCTTTCCAGTTAATACGTCATCAGACCTCTTGGTTATCAACAGCCACACAAAAAAGTACCAGTTTTTGTGTGGCTGTTGATATTTAGTAGGTCTTATGACGGCTTAACTAGAAAGCCGAACTAGTAACCTGTAAATTTGTCAATTTTCTTGTGCGTGACGGTGGTTGGGAACACACACACACACACACACGTATATATTTGATTGAAGCACAGTGGGGATGTAGAATGCAAGGCAGTGATTTTTTAGTTCAGTAATTATAGAGTTGAACTCGGTTATAACGTCATGAACGGGACTGAATATTTTGTGTCGTTATAAACGAGTGTTGTTCTAACCGCGGGCTATATATAATATTGTGGTTAACAGTGAGGAATTACTTGGTACCACAGAATGTCTGACGCTATAGGCGAGGTGTTGCATAAACCGACGTCGTTATAACTGGGTTCAACTGTATTTTGGTTTTATTATTACAAGTACGGAAGACTTCTGAACGGTGTATTGAATTCCGTGTAAATAATCGTTATTGCTTATGATGACGTGGGGCCCGCGTTCAGTTTCAAAGTTACCTGTTTGGCCTGGGCACTGTGAGTTTGAGACTCCTGATCAAACATTTCGTAGGTCCATCCACGGATGCTAACATGATGGGGTAGTTCTGCCATGGATACTAACGTGATTGGGTAGGTCTATCCACGGATACTAACATGTAGTCCATCCACGGATACTAACGTGATAGGTATATAAACTGTAGTGGTGTGTTATTAAGTCTGTTAATTTTGGAATTGTAAAATATTACCGTCACCAATTGATTAGTCTTGACATAGGACTTCGCATTCTTTGCTTTTCAACACTGGACCAGAAATTATCTTCAAGTTTTATGTAATTTCGTGGAGGTGCGAGGGTGCACCTGTTTGTTACTGAAGGATACCCCTTGAACTTCGAAGTTCTCACCCTGTGACTGGTTTCTGGGATCTGGCATCTTACTTCTTATAAGTTTCTGGCTGTCTGTCGATCAGTAAGTTCCCTGTTTTTGTGGTACTCAAAGATTCATTACCGTATTCACAGAAACCCGCCGCTGTAACGCACCGCGAACCAGTTGAATCTACTGTATGACGTATTGCGTTAAGATACAGTAAGTCTTAGTGTCGTCCACCCTTAACGCCTCTTCGTCCCTGAGGTTTCGCAAACGTATGTGGGGGCAGTGTTCGCCGTTACCATCAATTTAGCATTGCTGTGTCATCCAATCACGCATAGACTTATCTTATCGCTTTCTGTGAATAAAAGGACTTGTTTGTAGTATTCTTATCGATAACTGTAAAAGAGATAAGTAAGTTACGTGATAGACGCTAAAAGAAGAATTATTACATCCAAGTAATGTAGGTAGAGGCAGCAGGTTGCTCAGAAACGTCGGTAAATTTCAGTCGTAGTAAATGACATTACTGCCGAGAAGACGTTACCTGTTACTGCCAATAAGAAGCTCAGGTGTCGGATAACAACAAACATCCGTGGACATGAAGATTTGGAGGTTATGTACGACAAAATTGAAATGAAACAATAAAGGTATTACTGTTAGAGATATAGAACCAGAACCTGTTACTGCGACGCACTACGGCGGTTCTATCGTAAAGAAGTGTGTGTTCTTTACTCCAGCACAGGGTCGGTGCTCAGAAAGGTCAAAAGAGCGAGATATCAGGTTTACTTCTGTGTTACTGATATTAAGAATGAATGGAGCTCTATCTCCATCCCGCGTTACGTCTTTGATGGCGTGGTCCTTATCGCTGTTTAGTCGCAGCGACAACTTCAGTTCGTCACATTTCTGGCACGCTGTGTTGCGGCGTAGGTGACCGGCCCGAACTTCCAACACAGCATGTTCATGTCGCAGTCTGGTGTTGTTCGTCTGCACCGATTCTTGTCGGCAGTTAATGTCTCCGCCTAGTTTTATTCCTGAGCTCAAAGTCGTAAATTTTAATTAACATGGCCTCTTCGCGTCCTTGCTGTTGCAGCGACTTTGCATAATCATCAGACAGTATTTCAGCATTAAGCCGACTCGTTTTAATCAACGAAGAAAAAAGTTCTAAATGTAACAGGTTATAACCAATTTTTTTGTATTTAATACAGCGATGTCAGTTAACGAATGGTATTTACTGCCCCATTTCTGTGGCCATTTGCAGTATCCAGCTATTGTTACCGACTATCATTTTTTCCTTCCTTCATCCCCCACCCCACCCCCGCCCCCCCCCCCCCCCCGCAGCAGTGGCTATGTTGCAGGTATGTGAGTGTAAATGGCGTCGTTGACTTCATTGATTTTAAAAATGTATGTTTTGAAACAGACGCATTGTGACATTTCACGTATAGCTATCAAGTTACTGCACTCTGATTAAATTTGCAAAATCAGCGTGACGATTTGGATGAGAAGTGTCGTTTCAGACTTTTATGGTTTTGTTGAGTGTGCTGTGTATGGGAAGAAGCCCCGTAACGTTGCCCATAACTTTAAATATTAACCCTTTAAAGACGAAGCGTATCTGTTTTATATAAGGACTCAGTGCGTACCGTGCTGTAAACACTCTCCACTTCGGTTATAAAAACCAGTCTCTTAATGTTTTATAAGGCAAAAGTTGCTGTTTGTTCTGAGATCCGTACAAAACACATAAACTCAATGTGGGCACCACGTAGAATTTTTTAATGTTAAACCTGGTCGTACGTAAAGTTACCGCTAGACAGTAAAAGGTTAAACGTGTGTTCTGTAAATGGCTCAGAAAAATAATTCTGGTCAGAATACTGGATTTGAGGGGTGTGTTATGGAAGAAATTATCCTTAGACTAGCCAGCCCTTGAAGACGAAGACACGACGCTCTTTTGAAACGTCGATATATGTTAATTACCCTGTACACAGCGTAACATGCTGTGGAAACCTCAAATAACGCAGTATTGATTTATTTTGTGTTATGTAGTGAGGCCTGGCTGTTTCGGGTATAGCAAATCAAATGCTCGGTACACAGGGCTCGTCAGAAACGCTCTTAATAAGATATATTTTAATGTGAGTGCCAAAATAAAGTAAAATTTCTTCACTACGAACGCCCTAGATCAGGGGTATTGAACCCGCGGCCCGCGGGTCGCATGTGGCGCTCTGAAGGTTTTTGTGCGGCCGCGAAACAAATTTTGAATTGTGAGTGTAGAAAGTCTAATTAAAATAAATAAATGTTAAATAAAATTCATTCTGAAATATTTTAAATTTTGTACTAAAATTTTAAACATTTTTTGTTTTTTATGTATGAAATCTCGGTTAACCTTTTAAAGCCTAGCGGTAACTTTACGTACCACCAGGTTTAACATTAAAAAATTCTACGCGGTGCCCACATTGTGTTTATGTGTTTTGTACGGATCTCAGAACAAACAGCAACTTTTGCCTTATAAAACATTAAGAGACTGGTTTTTATAACCGAAGTGGAGAGTGTTTACAGCGCGGTACGCACTGAGTCCTTATATAAAACAGATACGCTGCGTCTTTAAAGGGTTAATATCGCAGTCAATGCTGCAAGACTGTTGTAGGGAATGTTTGCAGGGCAGTTAGTAAGCTGATGTAGACACGTTAGTGAAAAATAAACAGTGCCAAATTTCTCAGTGAAGATAAACGTTTTTTATGCTTGTAAAATTGTTTATAGACATGACAATTAACGGTGTTAAGAATAAAACTTACCTTTTTAGATTCTGCGTATGTATCTTTTTTTCTAATTGAACCTAAATCCCTCTGAGTTGGCATAGCTTCTGCATTCTTTTTCTAGAAATATTTCTGTGGGAATAAGTAAATAATAATAAGAATAAATCATAAACCATAAATAAATAAATAAATAAATAATATAACAAAACTGTCCTGTGTATGTTTACGTAGGGAAATATTAGTGGGCATGTCCTGCAATAATATGCAAAACGTGAGTGCGGCCCGCGAATCTTTCTGCCATTAAAATGTGGCCCTTGAGCAAGTAAAGGTCGCAGACCCCTGCCCTAGATCATACGTAAAATGGTACAGAGCGAAACGAAGATTTGCAAGTACTGTCCAGTTATTTAGTCGTGGCGTGTGGGTTGCGCATGAGGGGAGGTGTGACAGGTGTGGTGGGATCAGTGTTACGTCTGCCTGAAGAAAACGCTGAGAATGAGAAGCCTGGCGCTGCACAGGTAAATAACTTAGCTCCGTCGCAGCTGTCATTTATTAGCCAGCCTGCCCCTGCTGTCCAGTGACGGAGGCTAGCTCTGTCTAAGGGGCCCAACAGAGTACGTGTTCTTCTCTTCTCCCCCTCCATTCACCTGAGGACGGAAGCAGAGCCAGCTTCTGAAACGTTGTGATTTTAATTTTTTAATATTTTACTCTTCGGACGATGGATAAAATCCATAAAACCGTCACCACACAGTCTTTTCTTCTAGTGGACTCCCCAACAGTCCCAGCGCGCGTTTGCTTGGCACAGGACACAACTAAACAGTTCGACCACGTGCATGCATTTACATCTTTCTTACGAGCGGAACATATGGTATGGAACATATATAGTTTTCTTGTTTACTGTGCGCTGGTTAGACCGTTGAATGGATGGTATTTTGGCTAATGCACGTTTGATACAAGGGGATTATGTTTTGAACTGCCCCACATGTTTCTAGTGCTGTTGCTGATTGTGTGTAGCTTCTAACTGAATGCTTCTCTACTGCCAAACTGAAAGGCCTTTGGGGGCGTAGCTGTGTATAATGCATTCGTGTCGGAGTGCACTTTCAGTCGGTGAGCGTAATTGGGTTTCGACGTTCATACCGCCAAATGCTAGACATGAAAAAAAAAGACCAAATACGGCATATGTTTCCGATCCTATCGTTACATTGTTTCTTTTTTTTTTAACTGGATACTTGCTGACAACTTCATTCAGCTGAAATAAAGTGAAAAAGTACCTCATGTAACTGTATACTCATTGTTGCAATTAGAGGTCTGCGGGTACAAAGTTGCTGTACTAGGTGTACAGGTGTGCTAGGAGGCAAGGCGGTGACCATTCTGTCAAGTTCTGATGTTGAGAATGAGTGGAGCTATTCCCACGCTCCTCCATGTACCGTATACATTCGTTCTGTGGTGTTTGATTAAACACTTGGACAGCTTTAGATATTCACTTCTAGGTCTCAGTTATGTGTTGTGTGTTCCTGCGTTTTGTTCGTATGGGAAACAAATTTTGTGAAGTTCGAGGCCTCGGGTGTGTAGTGATGTGACGCCGTATAGTTTGGTAACTTAATACTCACGTTTGGTAGTCATCCACTGCCTCCACTTCGAGAGTAGAATCTTATCCTCATGTGATATCTCACAAACATGTTGTGGTATGCATATTTCAAAATGTAGACTATTTTTTTATTTTCTTACAGTAATCAAAAATTTAAAAATAATGATTTTCATGTTTGTTATAGCCAGGAGCGTCACAGGTGTTTCTGTAAACACATTTTCAGTTTCGGTACCGGGTGGTAGTCGCGGACAGCGGACAGGAAGTGGACCTTCAAGTTCCGTGTAACTTCCTACCCTATTTTCCCTCCATAAAGCCGGTTCGTAGGCCGCGGTGATCAACAGTGTGATTCTATAAAATATGGGGAATGTATTAACTTTTTAAAGCCTAGCGGTAACTTTACGTACGCACCACCAGGTTTAACATTAAAAAATTCTACGTGGTGCCCACATTGCGTTTATGTGTTTTGTACGGATCTCAGAACAAACAGCAACTTTTGCCTTATAAAACATTAAGAGATTGTTTTTTATAACCGAAGTGGAGAGTGTTTACAGCGCGGTACGCACTGAGTCCTTATATAAAACAGACACGTTCCGTCTTTAAAGGGTCAAGTGAGCAGCTGTTAGCAAACCTCAAGTTTGGACCTTGGACAATTCATCAGTCTGGCGCTACAGTCCAGTGTGGACCTTGCCCTCTTGCACAGTCCTCCCCCAGTCCTGTCGATCTTGGGTCTTTTCTCACCAATCTCGGACGCTCATCCCCCTGTGGTCTTCCTCCACGTGTTATCCAGCGTTTTCTTGGTCGTCCCCGTTTCTTCCTGTTATAGATTTCTTCATGTAGGATCTTTTTTGGCGTACGATGATCATCCATACGTTGCATGTGACCCAAACCTTGGGACAATTAGTTCATTATACAGTACCTAAGGAATACTTTATGTTAATCAGACTGTGCATTGCGTAAGTACAGAATTTCACAAACCAACAAATGCGCACTTTATTTTAGACTAAAATGTTCAAACTATAGGCTACTGCTACATGTTTCGAACCATAAATTGATTCGTCTTCAGGGAGAGTCTCAATTTCACAAATCACACACATCCAACAGCATGGTCAGAAGACTTGGTAACGGATGTTGACGCACCTCCTATTAATGAAATTTTATCGACATTTTATCAACAGAATTGGTGTATTTTAAACAACTGTTACCCAGTCTTGTGATCGTACTGTTGGATGTGTGTGATTTGTGAAATTGTGACTCTCGCTGAAGATGAACCAGCAGGGTCAGAACATGTAGGAGTGTGTTACGATTGATGATAAAACTCTGTTGGTGCATTTGTTGGTGATTAGTGTTTTTGCACAATTCACTGTTCAGTTAATTTCACACTTTACTGCAACATGTTTCGACGTTCACGACGACATCGTCAGGGAGTACACTTTTTTTTAAACATCTGCTAGTAGGCCTATCGTTTAATCGTGGTTCTGTCTTCGTTTGCAGCGTTGTGCTCACTTCATGAGGCTTGTATTAAACAGTAGTAAACTAAAAAAAACACTAAAACGTGATTTAAAACTTGGTTAAAATGTCCTTTAACCTTTTAAAGCCTAGCGGTAACTTTACGTACCACCAGGTTTAACATTAAAAAACTCTACGTGGTGCCCACATTACGTTTATGTGTTTTGTACGGATCTCAGAACAAACAGCAACTTTTGCCTTATAAAACATTAAGAGACTGGTTTTTTATAACCGAAACGGAGAGTGTTTACAGCGCGGTACGCACTGAGTCCTTATATAAAACAGATACGCTTCGTCTTTAAAGGGTTAAAACTGGATCATATTCTTCATCACAATTTTAGGTTGTGCGAGTCTAGTCATGTGGCATTATATATGGTTATGGCTGGAATTTAGTCCCTCTTGCGTATCGTAGTGTGTGTTGGTGTGTTGTCGGCAGCCAACTGTTGGAGTAAAGTGTGAAATTAAGTGAACAGTGTATTGTGCATTTAGGTGGTTTGTGTTGTAGTGTTAGCATCATGACAGTGCACCAAATAAACAATGTCAAAGTAACTGGTTAATGTTACTTAGGTGAATGTAACGCTTTATATGGTTAATCGTTTTTGAAAACGTAACGTTTAAGGTGATAGGTGTAATCAACGAATAGTGAACTTTGTGGTGGACGGAAGTTTAGAAACAAAGCGAACAAACTGTGCGCTCTGTGAAGTTGTTAAACTTACAACTCACGCTTAGAACTGCGTAACCAAGAATATCTGTGCGCGCTGCCAGCTATTTATATGGCTGTCTTGAATGCAGTGTCCCTTCTCCATGTGTAGGAAGCGAGGAATGGCATTTCAAAATAAGATAACAAATATGCAACCGTACGTCTATTTTTTCTCCCTGTCTTTCCTCTTTCTAAACTGTCTTCAGAATTCATGGGTAGATGAAGATTTTAAATTTTTTGTGTTTTGTAAAGAAACATTCAGTGCATAAGGAAACGTGATTTTTGTCTCGAAAATTATTTAAAATGACTGTGAAGGTAGCGTCAAGGTTTTATGTTATTTTGTGCGACTGCTGCTGTTACCAGGTGTTGCCTGGAGATATCCAACATTCCATCAATGGTAGTCCTTGCCACTTCACGCCATAGCGAAGAGCGTCCATGTTTATAAAATGTTGTATTTGAAGGGAGTTGGGATAGCTTCTAGAGTGCGGGCTGGATGACCTTGGAATGTGGTTCGTGTACCCAGCAGTGCGAAGAGTTCATCTTGTCCAAAAAGTCTACACCGGCTGTGGAGTCCATCTAGTCTTATGTCAAGTGGATGCTGTCGGCTGTTTACCTGGGGGGGGGGGGGGGGGTGAATGGGCCGGTGCGTGCCTAAATTTTTCAAAAACCTAAGATTCACCTCAAATTTTTAGGCGCCAGAATGTTCTTCAGTGTGGACGCTGCTTCTGAGGATCCACAAATATTAGTTGCCACCCTACAAAATTTAGTCCACAGACAGACCGACATGACTTCCGGGATTTATGCACCGCAACATGAGTGTCGATATTAGAAATTCCGCCATACCAGTCGAGTGCAACTTGCCAGTTGCTTACCGGAGCAGAATTTTTTTTCGAGGGGAAGTTGTAGAGAAAAGCCAAGCACAAGTCTTCGTCCACTACGTTTTTCTCGCAAATATTGCAATTTTCCAAGTAGCGGAACAAAAAGTGAGTGAACGTGCCAGATTTGTTGCGGTGTGTACATTACCTGGCTTATTTATTTAGAGAACTTTTAGGGCAGTAGGCATTATTATTATTATTATTATTATTATTATTTCTTACTGCAATTGGGTTTTCACCCGGTGGCAGTAGTCTTACACCAGTACAGACACCACAATACAATGACACATACATAAACGGAACAGCACAAATTGCAGTACACGTATTGGCAGTTCACCCACACAATACAATGTGCCTACACTAACACAATATACCTACACAAGTACAATATACCTACAACAAGTACAATATACCTACAAGTACAATATATCTGCAAGTACAATATACCTACAAGTACAATATACCTACAACAAGTACAATATACCTACAAGTACAATATACCTGCAACAAGTACAATATACCTATGTTCTCATCATAACGTCTAATTTATCTCCACAGGAAGTCGCTATGTACTGAAACTACAGGAATAGGGATAGCTCAGTCGGTATAGTGACTAGGTTACGGACTGGTCGGTCCGGGGTTCGAATTCCGTTAGTGACAAGAGAGTTTCCCTTCTCCAGAACGTACAGACCGGCTTTGGGTCCCATCCAGCTCCTGTTCCATGGGAACTGGGGGTAAAGCGGCTAGGGCATGACATTTACCACAAGAATGAGTGGAGCTGGAAGTCTGCTATCCCTATATGCCTTCATGGCGTGTACAGCGACTTTACATTTGTTTTGTAGAGAACCTGTCGGAAGGTGTATTGGCATGTGTGTCACATACCCTCATAAAGACGAACTAGATTTAGACCGGAAGGGCCAGTAGCTTCCAGCGAGATACTCAGACTGCTTGCTTCTGAAGATAGAGGCGCTACAGTCTTTCGGAACGTTGGTAACCACTCGCACAACGACACGGTGTCACATCCCAGAACACACGAATCTTCAGCAACACCGCTGTGAGAACCTCAAATGTCGCAGGGCTATGTCTTTAAAACCTGATTTCGAAGGTAGAAAAGTATGTAAGATACTGCCTTCTTATACAGTCTAACCCGGTTATAACGTCATGAACGGGACTGCATGTTTTGTGTCGTTATAAACGAGTGTTTATATAACCGAGGAGTATAATGTTACGGTTGACAGGCAGGACTTAATTGGTACCACAGAACGTCTGACGCTATAGACGAGGTGCCGCATAAACCGATGTCGTTATAACTCGGTTTCGACTGCATTTATGTATAACATTAACCGACTTACTAATTCCAAGGAACAAGGTTCGTAAGACGCTAGCAGTCGCTCAGGGGCCAAAAAAATTCCCCCTCTTATTTTGGCAGCCGCGCTGTCAGAACATCTGACCGTGTTCTGAGCTGAACAAAACAAATCCACACCCTTAACCCTATTTTTATGATCCATTTTAACCTTTTAAAGCCTAGCGGTAACTTTACGCACCACCAGGTTTAACATTAAAAAATTCTACGTGGTGCCCACATTGCGTTTATGTGTTTTGTACGGATCTCAGAACAAACAGCAACTTTTCCCTTATAAAACGTTAAGAGACTGGTTTTTATAACCGAAGTGGAGAGTGTTTACAGCGCGGTACGCACTGAGTCGTTATATAAAACAGACACGCTTCGTCTTTAACCTTTTAAAGCCTAGCGGTGACTTTACGTACAACCAGGTTTAACATTAAAAAATTCTACGTGGTGCCCACATTGCGTTTAGACGTTTTGTACGGATCTCAGAACAAACAGCAACTTTTGCCTTATAAAACATTAAGAGATTGGTTTTTATAACCGAAGTGGAGAGTGTTTACAGCGCGGTACGCACTGAGTCCTTATATAAAACAGATACTCTTCGTCTTTAAAGGGTTAATATTATTCCTTACCTGTGCCTTGATCTTCCAAGTGGTGGGCTTCCCTCGGTTTTTTACTAGGGTTTTGCGTATATTTTTAAGTAATGTACGACGTAATGTAGGATATAAGGCAGTTATTTGGTCCATCTAGGAGTGCTTATATTTGCCGTTTCCAATAACATAAGGCGTCGCTGATTAAGTAAGCATTAAGATAGCCTAAATCCTTATCGTAACGGTAGAAAAGTGGCGTAACTTGTCGATTTGTGGGTTATCACGCTGTCTGCTATTGACATACAGACTGTCGTCGTTGTGGTTTGTTTAACTGTCGATACAGGAAATTAGGAGTGATTTTGACTGAATGCTTTAGACCTGTCATTGAGAAAGGCCGTTCGCTATCTTAATTGCTATGAGTTGGTAGTCGTTCCACTGACAGGTCATGTGTTTTAATGGCACATATATTTGATACTGCGGTATTAACAAATGGTCGCAGATATAGCGTAGAAAAGATGTGCTAATGTAAAATGGGCTTACAACGACACAATCGTTAGAAATTTACAATCGCCGTTATTATTGAATGGCGAAACACCAGTTCTTCGCGTGTTTTCCTTAAATGAAGTAATGAAATTGCGTGTTTATTGTGACAGTCTTCTGTTGTGTGATCGGAGTAAGGGGTGCAAACATCCCGAGCGGTCGACTGAATTTTTTTTTGCGATGAAGCGTAATATTTTCAGCACAGTTATTGCAGTTTTTTTTTACCTCACGTGTACAAATGTGCATCACATTACATGCACCTAGCATAACGCGCCAGATGACTGCGAGGGTCGTACAGGGACGCACCCAAGGGGGGCTCCTGACTTGCAACCCCCCCAAAACCGAAATTTAAAAAACACAGATTATGTAGACATGATATCAAAAGTTTTATGTGATTTACCCTTCAGCTGAAATCAGCCACTGAAATCGGTTGATGACTAGTACATTAGAATTTTGAAAAAGAAATGAATAAAAATTTAAAAAAAAACAAACTAGGACACAGTGAGTCATGGAACATGTTGTTTATATTCGTATGTATATAAATGCAGTTGCAGACAGTGTTATGTTGTGCTTACGACATTATTTTTATAACATAATTTTTAAAATCAAACATAAATTTCATATAGCCTCAGGGTCAGCCCCCCTTCCCCAGTGAAAAATTCTGGATGCGCACGTGCGTTTGCCGGTCGTTGCAGAATTGTGGTCTCTCAGTATGAGGCTTACCTCATGTCACCCTTCTGTCGCCTGGAATTTGGAGGTGGCTTCTTCTGACTCATGCTTGGTTGTCCTTCCTTTTGAGTACTTCTGTTGCTTTAGTGCCGTTATTCCTTTTGCCTCTATGGAAAAGGAAGTACAGCCAAAGAATTCACAACGAGGAAGGGCGACCAAACTGAAGCAAGAACGAAGGACAGACACTCAGTAAAACGTGGTCATAGGCGGCACAAATACCGGGGCGCATGGTCGCCCGAGCGACTAAATTGTATACGGTGGCGCCTAAAATTTATTGGTCCTAATTGTGGAACGTGCCTCATGATCACCCTTCTGGCGCCCAGATTTTTGAAGTGGCTTCTAGATTTTTGGAAGATTTCTGCAGCACTTTATAATGGTTGTAAAAATGAGTACGTAATTGAAAGGTAAAGACAGTAATGCGTAGAAATAAAGGAAGAAAAATGGGGCAGAGAAACGAAGGCAACCAGAGACAGGTAGAACATAAAAAATGCAAATGGCCACACGCATGTAAACCGAATTAGAGATGAAGGTCACTGTAGTTGATTTGTGCGTGTGGCGCCGAAACGTGTGTGGCCACAAGGTTATGGAGCGCACAAAGGCGGTTCCGAGTAACTAAAATAGAACCCATATGCTTATGTATTGAGTGGCTGACAGGCAACCCAACACCGGTGGTCATAGGTCGTTTTTGCGCTATCTAATCGGTTATGATCAGCTAGGAAGCTGACCAGACACAGAAACGAAGACAGAAATTGGCAACACTGTACAGGGAGATTTTGTATACAGGGTCTTTCTATATCTGAGAAATATTGTTTGTTCTCACCGTTATTGGCCGAGCGTGTGGGGTCCGTTAAGTAGGCCTGCTTTATTGCGATAAGCGACAAACCACGTTTGTCAGATAAAATGATTCTGTATAAGATAATTTGTAAAGGCTTTTCTACAGTTCACCCGTCTCCACGATTGCTTTAAAAGCTCTTAATTACTCATCTAATCAGAAATTCTCTGATTTTATTGGACGATGCTTTATTTGTGTCAGTAACTCTTACCATAAAGACTGAGCCAGCAGATTCCTCCGAAGAGTTGGTATTTATTTACCAATCTGTACGGTGTCATATCGCGGTACTAATCTTGACAGTTACAAGCGTTATTACAGTATTTATTGTTACGTGCGGCATAATTACATTTCACGTGTCAGACATCTGAAGTGTCGTTGCGCATCGCAAGACGTGGAGTCATGCTGCCGTGGAAATAGTGATGTGTTCACACACACACGCACGTGTGTTGTTACGAGAGCACATAAAGTACCGTAGAAGTGAAGGTTTGTGTGCTGTTAGCAAGCTCTTTATATCGCTTTATGGTCGCTTTCCGTGATTCTTTGCCGTTAGAGTCACACTGTGTACGCACAGGGAACCTCTTTATATCCTTCCCTCTGTCTGTCTGTCTGTCTGTCTGTCTGTCTGTCTGTCTGTCTGACTTTACACAAGCCCTCTCTTGTAGAAGTTCCCCTAAATATCAATGAAACTTTGTGTTTTCTAGATGTAACAGTTTGTGTAAGATAGTGACAAAAAGTGTGTAGTCAAGTCTGGCAGTTGGTGTTTTAAACTCTCAAACCACGCGGAGCGTAGGGTTAATCTTTCAGACCCTCTTACGTTTTATTCACGGGACCGTGTTTACGGAGATCCAGGGACGTTTTACCCGTTTTAACCCTTTAAAGACGAAGCGTATCTGTTTTATATAAGGACTCAGTGCGTACCGCGCTGTAAACACTCTCCACTTCGGTTATAAAAACCAGTCTCTTAATGTTTTATAAGGCAAAAGTTGCTGTTTGTTCTGAGATCCGTACAAAACACATAAACGCAATGTGGGCACCACGTAGAATTTTTTAATGTTAAACCTGGTGGTATGTAAAGTTACCGCTAGGCTTTAAAAGGTTAAAAGTCTCTGGTCGTTACATGTTGCATAGATAAATGTATCATTGTTTTAGGTGTTAATTGTTTTCGTGGGGGGGGGGGGGGCGGGGGCCGAGGCAGGGTAATCAGTATAGTGAATATACTGCGTACTGGATGGTCTGGGGTTCGAACCCGGAAGGAGCAAGAGAGGATGAGATGGGCTGTGCGTGTGGTACGAATGGGGGAGAAGAGAAGCGCCGCAATTTTGTACTAACCAACGATGTAACTAACGAAGGTGAACCACTGTAGATGTCCTACTTAAATCAGCTAACTAGGTAAGGGCCGTACCGTAGCTCAGACGGTTAGTGGCCGGCTTCTTACAGCGGAGTCCTGGGTTCATTTCCAGGGGCAGTCTGTGTGAGATGTGTGGTGGGCAGTGTGGCAGATTTTTGTTCTGAGTTCTTTTTTCCTTGTGATTATAATTCCAGCAGTGCTCCATTGCCATGTGCGATCCGTTCCGTAAAGCGTGCAGACTAGCCCTCTATTCATTGGATACCGGGGGCCCTTTCCCCGAAGGTAAAAATCTTCCAGTCGCGTCCGTTTAGAAGTGCTGACCTGTAGAACGCGCGGGTTTATACCTGGAGTCCTCCGCATGCCTTTTTCGTGTGGTGTTTGCCTTTTACTTGCGGCATTGAGGGGACGGACAGGGACCGGTGAGAGGCCGTAGTGCAAGGAACCGGCTAAGTATCGAGCGTGGTTGTGTAACGGTAAACGTATAGGCTTTTGTTTGTAAGGGTGGCTCCGCTGACGGGGATTTTTCGTGGCCCATCCTCAGATTTGAAAGCTATGTTGGGCCAGTGTGTTGCAACGCAGGATAGTCCCGTTATTTTAAATTCCATGCTCCGTTGACACCACTACGAACGTTTAAAACTTTTGTCTTTTTCAATGTTATAAGTGACAGTAAATTTGAAGTTTTTACGGCTGTAAGTATTCATACTGTGCTTTTCTGAGTTTTGGCACCGTCTAGTCTGGTAGGTAATATCCGCGTACGATAATCATCTACATGGTCAACGTATTACGAAACGTCAGGATATGCGAGCAGTTACGAGCTGTGGCCTTCTCCTGTTCTGGTGTAATGTATTACGCTCCGTAAGTCGGTAGTTGCGTACCGACGTTTCAGGACAACTTGTCTGTTCCATCTTCAGAGGTTAAGCAGACGGCTTGACTCTCGAAGATAGGACCGATTGACTGTACCGAAACGTCGGTCACTAACTACTAATCAACACTGCGTAACATCCCAGAAGAGCGAAGATCTCATTTACTCCGCGGCAGAAGTTTGAAATCACGCATTTTTAAGTTTTCTGGGATGTTATCCTGTGTGGACAGGTGAATAGTCAGTGACGTGTCGAAGGGGTGTAGTGCTTTCACGTTAGGGTGAAGCGGTCCATGGAATCAGAAGCAGTTCTTTACACTGCTTGAGTAGGGATATGACACATCATGTATTCTGCCTGTGATACACGTAGTGCATTATTGCAGCCTAATTTTCTACGTGAGAACAAAACTGTAACCGAAGTTAGTGGACGGTTGTCGATAATTAGTGACTTGTGTCACTCTTCTTGTAGAGTCGTCGTCTGCCAAAGTGACAAGTGTAATATTGATAGGATTAAGTTGCGGGTGCTGGGTGGTAGGGAGACAAATATGATTTTAATTGGCGCATGGAACGAATGTGCCCGGCGGATTGCTTGGCCTAGTTTCTCATTTGGTTAGCCACATTTTCTGTTCAAGCAGTCGCGCAGTATCTGCCGTCTTCCGGCCACACGGCATTGTGCCTCTTCTTTCTTTATTCTGGGTTTGGGATTGCTCAATCAGTGCCGATCCCAGTGCCCGCGCGGTCTGAGGCGTGGGTCTGCGGCCGTTCGCATGCTGGGATTGCGGGTTCGAATCCCGGCGGGGGCCTGGATGTCTGTGTCTTGCGAGTGTTGTGTGTTGTCAGGTAGAGGACTCTGTGTCGGGCTGGTCACTTTTCCAGAGGAGTCGTATCGAGTGTGGTGTGTCCCCGTCATCGTGAAGCCTCGATAATGAGGACGCCCTGGCCCACTAGGGGCTGTTGCACCACTGGGGGGAAAAAATATCTGGATCAGTGCCGTGCGTAGGCTACGTGCACAGATATTTCTCTTCTCGAAAGCGTTTAGACCGACTCTGGTGGCCACCCACCCTCCTCTTCAATGGTTGCAGGTGTAATGTGGCGGCAGGAGATGCTGACAGGGTGGGAAGGACCTGCAGAGCGAATAAAATAGACAGTGTACGCATAATGTAACGTTATGGCGCGTTCGTATAACGCAACAGTGCGTTCCGTTTTATAGCCGACCTACATGTCGCTGTCAGGGATGTAAAACTATTGCGTTTTGCAATGGAAACGCAACAGTGGGTTTCCTGTGCACCGCAATCGCGCTGCAGAGTGCCTCGTACTGCAGTCAACTGTATAAACGTGCTTGTTATGTAAAGTGACCGATGTTTTGTGACCGGTTTTAACCAGTTTTGTCGTTTCTCGACAGAAGTTCGTGAAAGTTTCCCAATATCAAATTTCACGTAAATCCATCCATTGGGAGCCTCGCTGATAACAGGGCTGTGCAGTCGGTACGCAAAACTTCCGACTCCGGCTCCTCGATTTTTAAAACTCCGACTCCGACTCCTTCATAAAATCTCAATATGTATTAATAACGGTAAACCTATAAGACATTTCATCGCCACCACGTGAATCATCAGGCTACTGTTTTGACTTATAACCTATATTTAAGTACAAGTCTAATGGTTACTGTAGCTATCAGGGCTCTGGATTTGGAGTATCTAGTTAAGATTTTAGGTTGAGGTCGGAGTCGGAGTCGGTACATTTTTTCCGACTCCGACTCCACAGCCCTGGCTGGATAACATGCGGTTAGGCAGAAATGACGAAGGTAATAGGCGCTTTTCTCGTCTTTGCGAACGCGCCTTAAAACGTAACATTTTGTCGCGTTCGCGTAACCACATAAACTATAGGAACATGGGTAACACTTTTGACAGCTTTATAGCCGAAGTAACCAATCATAGGAACACCTGTAACGTTGGTAACCATTAGAATATTGGTACCCTTTGCAACCAAGGTAACTACAGCACGCGTAGGAATATTTGTAGCTTTGGTGACCATTAGGGTACTGGTACCCTTTTTAACCAGGGTAACCATAGTGCCAATGGGAACATTGGTACCGTTAGTAATAATTAGAATACTGCTGCCCTTTGTAACCAAGGTAACCATAGTACCCATACGAACAATGGTAACATTAGTAACCACTGTAATATTGCTACCCTTTTTAACCAAGGTAACCGTAGTACCCATAGGAAGATTATAACATCGGTAACCATTAGAATATTGGTGCCCTTTGTAGCCAAGGTAACCATAGTACCCATAGGAACACTAGTAACCATGGTTAACATAGGTAACCATACCAACCATAGGAACTTCGGTAACCGCGGTAACGAAGGGGAGTGTACGTAGGGCTTTATGCAAAGTTTCCTATTTTTGTCTGATGGTAACCGGTTGGATTCAGTGAGCAATTCTGCGCGCCTGGCTTGCTGATTGTAACTGCAGGTTCAAGAAACCGGCCTTGTTTCAGACGAGGAATTTCACACAATCTGTCGGGAAACTGTACAGTGACAGTTCGCAACTTTTGTTCTGTGTGCAGGACGTCAGTCATCCCGTAATGACTGCCAACGGTCTGACCTCCCGTTCTTTACGACTGTCACGAAATGACTGACAGACTGACACATTCAACTCATGAACTTGAGCAAGCAACCGTGACGTCATCACGAAATAAACACCGACTTCCTGACAGGGACTAAAATTTCCTGCCGGCCGTGTGTACGCCGTGCGCAATCATAAAGCAGTGCACACCAGGACACTGGTTGCTGACAAATGGCAACGCACTTATCATGAAAACAAAACAACAGTCATTTTGTCCGCCACTCTATGCTGCAGTTGTGTCGGGTTTCGTTTTGCTTTAAGGCGTACGGGTGGTTATTTCGGATACGGTCCGTCGTGTCTGCCGAAGTGGCGCAAAGCCCGAATGCAAGGTTACTCTCGCTGTCCCGTTGGTGTGTTGAGAGAAATAACCCAGGAAATTTAGGAAATGTAACCAAACATTAACTTTACGCTGTATCTAATACTAAAGCTTTCACTGGCATACCGAGCGCGAGAGAACAGCGCTACGGCGTGCCACACTAGGTGGTGTTTACTAACAAGTGACGTGATGCTGAAGTATGACCGGGAAGTGACGGAAGGCCTCAGTTATAAGACGATCGTAACTTTTTTGTTCTGCTACTTCGCGGAAGAAAATCTCACCTTATAGTCGGGCTTATTCCGTACCGCTGCTTCCAGTGTTCCCTCTAAGCTGCGCGGGTGCGGGGCCGCGCAGTAACTGAAATGCTTCCGCGCACACCGAATTGTTGCCGCGCAGCTGGAATTTTTCAGTTTTCATTGTAATTATTTTATGCATATTAAAAATAACTTTTAAAATGGCGCGCAATCGTCAGGTCGTGTAAAAATTTTCTGCTCAGAGCGGTAGCAGGTCCGCGCAACTGTAAACAGAATAAGAGGGAACGTCGGCTGCGGGGGTAAATCGGCCGGAGCGTGGCTTTGAACACCCACCCCCCATCTAGCGTTGGAGTTAAAGAGTAGAGCCATAGGCGTAACTTGGTGGAGGGGCAGGGGGGGGCAAATGCTGCCCCACAGTATTTTTTCAAACAAGGAATAGTTTATTAGGTTGCTGAATTGAATAATGGCAAATAAAAAATAGACAGAGAAAAGAAAATGAAAAACTTGCATTTTACGGGACCAATTTTCGCCTCTTTCAAATTTGACACCTTTGTAAAATAAAGTTCCTAGTACACGTGGTCAGTTTTGGGGGGGGGGGGGGGGGGGGGGGGGGGGGGGGGGGGGGGGGGGGGGGGGGGGGGGGGGGGGGGGGGGGGGGGGCGGGGGGGGGGGGGGGGGGGGGGGGGGGGGGGGGGGGNCACCCAGTGTTATTAGCCAAGCCACGCTTATGTGTACAGCTATAATTCTGTTCCCTCTTCTGTAGTTCCATAACATGTCATAGGCTAAATTTTGCCTCCGTCTCCAATTGTGAGAGAATCTAACTTGTGTAGACATTTGAACATACTGCTTTGAAGATGGAGTGCGACAAAGCATTCCAAAGAAAGTTCCTTTGTGGACATAGTGTCTGTCCTTGAAAACAGGCGCAGGATTTGGAATGAGGGTTTGGCAAGGTGACTGTAAAGTTGACAGCTAAGTGCTACCAAGTCACGCGCAGGACATTTCTTGCTAGGATGATGCTTAACCCATCCCTACCCCTAGTTTTTCCAGGTTGGCCTTTTACAACACAGCTGCCCGGTACAGTATTTACTAACCGTGTTTATTAGTTTCGAAGCACAGGCCTTAGGCAATAAGGAAGGCTGTTCCGTTGCACAGACGCAAGGATGGAAATTCGTAACAGCGCATTACAGTTGGCAAGGACGTGTAATGCTATTTGTCCTGCAGAGCTGGTAACAAATGATCAACATTTCCGACAGCACAGCCAGTACCTCTACCTTGCTTTTATATTTATTCACTCGAACAGAATGACTTTACAGATATGTCAACGCGCAGTTTATCATTTATGCTGAAAATTGTAATGAAAGATGCTAATAAGGTCACTGAGGTCTTCTTCTGTCTGTTGAAAAGAGATAAAAACACTCATTTTATCATAATTCTTGGGTTAATTTGTGGGGAAGTGTCATTTTATAGGTGATTCTACGTTTAATAGCTAATAGTCGTGTTTCTGTCTTCATTTGAATTCCAGATGGCGTTTACCCTCCCACCTGCTTAGTACTGTCATCTTCTGTATAAGCAGTTTTTTGTTTTCCGTTGGAGAATAAAGCCAACGTAGGGGTGGATCCGAATGTTACTGCTGCCTTTACGGCTTTTACCGACCTGCCACTTATAGTTTTGTGGCTTATTTAACAACGTTTTCAACATCGTAAGACAGCATAGCACAGGTGGCAAGTTCATTGATGAATTGTGATTTAGAATCTGGAAGGAAACCTGGTCTAACCAAGTACTATCGTGGAATTTGTCTGAAAGGACTTGAATAAAACAGTTGTTGTATACAACGACATTAACCTTTTAAAGCCTAGCGGTAACTTTACGTACCACCAGGTTTAACATTAAAAAATTCTACGTGGTGCCCACATTGCGGTTATGTGTTTTGTACGGATCTCAGAACAAACAGCAACTTTTGCCTTATAAAACAGTAAGAGATTGGTTTTTATAACCGAAGTGGAGAGTGTTTACAGCGCGGTACGCACTGAGTCCTTATATAAAACCGATACGCTTCGTCTTTAACCTTTTAAAGCTTAGCGGTAACTTTACATAAGACCAGGTTTAACACTAAAAAATTCTACGTGGTGCCCACATTGCGTTTATGTGTTTTGTACGGATCTCAGAACAAACAGCAACTTTTGCCTTATAAAACATTAAGAGATTGGTTTTTATAACCGAATTGGAGAGTTTACTGCGCGGTACGCACTGAGTCCTTATATAAAACAGACACGTTTCGTCTTTAAAGGGTTAATATACTCCCTGATGATGGACCAGTAAGGTCCGAAACATGAAGGAGTTCAGTGTTTTTTTAAATATTATGGCGAATCTAATGACAGTTGTGTGCATTTGTTGGTTAATATTACAGAAATTCAATTATAGTGCGCGGAATCGAAAATGTAAAATTCCTCGGTTATGTTTAACACAGAATGCACCGAATAATTACGAATCTTTTGGTCATAACAATTGATAATGTAATACCAGTACTAATATCAGCCGTAGCGAATGTGCCTCCATGTGTGCATGTAGCTTATTTAAAAATTTCCACTTTGATGTTCAGAAACTGATTGGAGTTGGTAAGGCGGGGCATCCGTAGACATGATAGCAAACCACTCTGGGGCCAGGTGTGGGAAGTTAACTCCATTCATGCAGGTATATTTACAAAGCACTCTACTTGCCGTGCCCCCACAAGGAGGTCTAATGAACTTCGCTGATGACTATGCTGTAATCACACGTTACTGGAGCCTGTGTGTTCTGTTGTGTCCAGTATGTATGTTCTGTCAGTCCGTTTGTTAGCACGAAGAAGCCCGACAGCGGGCGGAAGATTCCTTCAGCTCGAACAGCTTTAACGAACATTTTACGTGAACAACGAAGTTTGTTGCAGCGTGCACCTTCTCGTGCGAAACCGACTAAATATTTGTCAGAGAGTATCTTTATTCAAAGAAAATTATAGAGGAGAATAGAGCATACACTTTGTGTCCAGTCACAAAACCGTACGATCCCAACGTCTGCATGAACAGATCTTGTGTTTGAACATGCAGGCTAATGAGTATTGCTTAGGTGCTGGATAACCCTTATGCCCGAAACTGACTTACCAAGCAATGGACCCAGTGTAACACCCCACGCTGATCCATTTCTATCTGTTTTCAGCGTTCAAACTGTGACCTATAAAGCACATTGGTATGCGCGTTTGTACGACCTGGTTTTAAAATCTAAAAACTCAGCATGTGGCAAACGTGAGAATAAGAAAGGGAATATTTGCGTACACGACTTTAACCGGCCTGTCTTTGAAATGGAGACGAATTGTGTTTCCTGCGAGGTTGGAAGTAAGCTGTGTGTATTATTCATGTGAACTTAATGCTTTAAAGAAATAAAAAAAGAAGAAACCTCGTATTTTCTCTTATTTTCTACGCCGGAGAATTGGCAGTCCTGAATTCAAGATGGCTGTAGTAAAGTGGTGTTGCTGGAAGTCTTCAATCACATTCTGTGTGGATATAATACATATTATTGTATATACTCTTATTTTATGCCTTTGTGTTATTATGTTTTTCATGTAGGTCCATTGCTTGCAGTAACTTGAATTCGCAGTCTTATTTGCAACACATCAGCTTACTTGTTTTTTATTATGAAAGCTTTTGTCCTATTTTTGTTGTACTGCGTTTGTCGTACCATGTATGTATAGTCCCTTCATCATTTAAGTGTGACCACTTTCGTGGAAAGAGAGTAGGTATAAAGGTAGAAGGCGAACCCCACCCTGCTACATGCCATGAAGGCACAGAGGGCGAGTAGAGATATATGCCTACTCTTTCTTTATCCTCGGCGCTAGATGGGGGTGGTTGGTGAACGCCATGCTCGGGGTACAGCGGGCTGGGTGGGCCCCGGGGCCGTTATGGACGGTGCGGAAAATCTCGCCGCCACTGGCTTCCGTCGAGCCCGTAGCGAGTCGCTATGCCGACTGAGCCGCCGCGGCCCACAAGCGACGGAGGTATGCCCTCCTGTAGAAGAAGTGCGCTATTGGCGGAATATGATGGCGGGTGAGTGATGGATTGTGCCAAGGGAGACAGTGGTACAAGGCTGCGATTTTGCCACGTCGTCATGTCGAATTCTTGCGCGTTGTAAGATTGCGAATTTTACGTTTTCGATGTGGCAACACCGTGCGCAGGCGCTGGATTTTGTACCGCTCGCATAACGCAGTAGCCGTTAAGCCAAATATGTGTTTGAGTCCAGTGTTTGCGAAATTTATAAGAACACGGTGAGACTAGAGAAATACGAAGGTGCCCGCTTTTGCAGCCCGAAATATTTCGAAATCATATTTAAGCATTAACGTTCCTACGGTACGTAAAGACACGGTGCTCTTGAGGACTCCGTTCTTCTGGGATATGACGCTGCGTCGAAGGGTAATCAGATGCGGACGCTGCGAGACAGCGGCTGTTTAGTGTGAAATTCGTACTGTGGGCAAAGTGGAATATTTGTTGGTGTTAGACATTGTGGTGCGTAAAGAATCCAGTGTGCTTCAGATGGTTCGTTTCACAAGCCAAGAATGACTGAAGCGTACAGCTCTGGCTGACCACGTGGCAGTCCATATTACTGAGCAACACACAGCCCAGTGTATAGCTAATGCTCCATTTTCTGCGTTAACAGTCTGTACCAGTATAGACTGGTTTTGTTATCTGATAAAAGGTGAAGACCCTGTAATACCAGTCTAACAGTTGGAGACCACAGCAACCTGGTTAGAGGTGGTAATAAGGTGTTTCAAAAAATAATGCTTAGTTTTGACTAGTCGTTTATATGTACCGGTTTCTTTGGGGCGCGTTTCTTAGGGTAGTGAAAAGGCGAGCACTGGCTTCCTCATGCCTGTGCGTCTGTGTGTAACAGCTCGGCCCCCCTCCCCCCCACCACTAGACGGATTTTCGTGAAATTTGATGTTGGGGGACCTTTATTAAAATCTGTCAAGAAAATTCAAGTTTTGGATAAAATGGGACAAAAATGTTGAGCACTTTGCATGAAGGCCTACTTGCGTTTTGTATTGTTGACGGTGAGCTGTGTAGCTCAAGAATATAAAATGTAACTCATTATTACGTATGCATGACGACGCTTTTAATATTCATCTCTTTTTTCGGTGCACTTTTTTTCCGTGCCGCGACAGCCCCCAGCGGGCCAGGGCCTTCTCATTACCGAGGCTTCACGATCACACTCAGACACACCACACTCGGTAGGGACTCCTCTGGACGAGTGATCAGCCCGATGCAGAGACCTCTACCTGGCAACACACAACACTCACAACAGACAGACATCCATGCTGCCGGTGGGATTCGAACCCATAATCCCAGCAAGCGCGAGCCCGCGGACGCACGCTTTAGGCCGCGCGGCCACTCGCATCGGTCGCTACGGATGTTAATCAAGCAAAACTGGGCGACTGACTAAGAACGCTCCGTACATTTCCTATCTAGCTAAGCTGCAAGCAGTTACCATAATCATGGGTGTTCTTATCAGTTCTTATCTCAGTAGCTTCGTAGTTCCAAGGTTCGGACTTTGGTTCTTCTAAGTCAGCCTACAAGGACGTTGCTTCTGTCGTGGTGTGACGTCGCTGTAATGCGACGTAGCCTGCTAACAAATGTACCGATTTATGTGCAGGTGGGGATATTAAGTGGAGTCTAGGAAAATTGTTGGCTCAGGTAATTGTAAACACAGAGAGATACCTGGCCACCAGTATTAAGGTCTTTCGGACTGTGTGTTTGGTAGATAACTGCCGACGTTTCGGAGAAATCCGATGCCTTTATATTCGGAGCCGAAGACGTTTTACGTTGAGGATAGAGGTAACAGATTGTTGTAAACTACACGGCTTCGTGTTCCAGAATACTCGCCGCCGGGAAGACATCAAATGTGTACCTTACCTCAGTTTTTCCCACCAGATAAAGAAGGTGCGGGAGACCAAGACATGGAAAGCTCAGTGTAATATGATATTCTGATAATTCGGTATTGCAGGTTCTATGTGGAGTCGATGTAGTACAGTATTGTTACGAAGTCAGGCTGCACGACCCGTTAGGTTCTGATTTCTGTCCTTTCCACATCGTCCAGACCTCCTGATGGGCCCGCCGGCCTACTACGTATGGGTACCATATGGGTTTTCCCTGCGGTTAAGTCCAGGGCTGTGGAGTCGGAGTCGGAAAGAATTTTAGGTGGAGTCGGAATCGGTAAAAATGTACCGACTCCGACTCCGACCTCAGTCATGAATCTTAGCTAGATGCTCCAACTCCAGAGCCCTGATAGCTACAGTAACCATTAGACTTGTACTTAAATATAGGTTATAAGTCTAAACAGTAGCCTGATGATTCACGTGGTGGCGATGAAATGTCTTATAGGTTTACCGTTATTAATGCATATTGAGCTTTTATGAAGGAGTCGGAGTCGGAGTTTTAAAAGTTGAGGAGTCGGAGTCGGAAGGTTTGTGTACCGACTCCACAGCCCTGGTTAAGGCGGCCGTAGTGTGAAGTTGATCTTACGTCTGTAGCTAATAATGTGTGAAGCTGTATATCTTTGCTCCCTCGTGGAACGGTGCTTAATTGACTGGTAATTACCGTTATGGGATACTTAAGTACAGGTTTATTGTGAGTATGCAGTGGTTATCACGCCCTGGAGTTTAGTAGGTCCCGGGTTCGGATCTTGGCATGCGGATTGTGTCATGATACTTAATTTCGTTGTTAATTTTGGCGTTAATTAACGCAAGTCTGTGATCGCAGTGCCTCGGTTTCTGTTTGTAGCGTCTGGGCTAAGACTGCGTTTAGTTTGCTAGTCATCGCCGTTTTGGAGCAATATGCTCCGTCCGTTTTCGGTATATTCCTCCACAGTGTTGATACCTACCTACGGGACTGCAATGTGGATGTTTTCACCCTCAAATATTATAATTTTACAGCGCTTGTTACCCTGTAATGAACGCAGATCCATTAACCCTTTAAAGGCTAGCGGTAACTTTACGTACCACCAGGTTTAAAATTAAAAAATTCTACGTGGTGCCCACATTGCGTTTATGTGTTTTGTACGGATCTCAGAACAAACAGCAACTTTTGCCTTATAAAACATTAAGAGATTGGTTGTTATAACCGAAGTGGAGAGTGTTTACAGCGCGCTACGCACTGAGTCCTTATATAAAACATACGCTTCGTTTTTAAAGAGTTAATTGTATAGAGCCAGGTAGTTTCATTATGCGCTATGAGGTTTAACGTGAAAAAATTTTCCATTTTCCGCACAGAGTATACTTAAGTGTTTTGTATGGATCTCAGAACAGACAGCGCTTATTTCTCTACAGAGATAGTTTTTTATAACCGAGACGGAGATTGTTTACTGCGCGGTACGAACTGAGTCTTTAACTGTAAATTAGGTTAGTCCCTGGCTTGAAAGGGTCAGTTTGTTAGAACAGGCGGCGCGAATCGGCGAAACTGACCATTACTGAATGCTGTTTCAGATAAGATAATACTACCTTATCTGAAAACATCGGTCCAGGAACGCTCGATTCCTTTCATAAACGAAGGAGGGGTTTCGACTTACACTTCCAGGGCTGGCAGTAACCGACTGTTATGTCTACTTGGCACTGTTCCGCTCCTTTGCTTACTGTACAGACGCCTACCTTGCAGATTCGTGCCGGCTGCTGCAATTGGGCACGTGTTTTTTTTTTTTGTAAATTCTTTCAGTATTGAGATAGTTGAAGATGACCGTGATTGGCTGGCCACTGCACGCGTGTCACTGTGCGGCAGTTTTGTTACTTTTTTTCTCTTGAACTTTCAACCCACGCAGGCTTCCGTCGTCATTCCGTTACTAGTCTCGAGATAAAACGGCTTCTCGGTATATTCCAGCGGTTAGTGTGACTTTAGGTTGCAAGGCATTGTCGCGCTGCGTAGTCCGGTAGGTGTCTACGTGTCGGTGAAATGTACTGCCTCATGCAAGTTTAGAAATCGGGGTGCAGGAGTGAGGAGCCGGGAATCCGTGGTCAGCATGGTGACCAGGCTAGGGACGGACATAGATACTGACTGAGGTAAAAGTAAAGCATTTCCTGTTCACGCCCTGAAAGGCATGTAGGGGAAATAGAGGTATAACTCCACTCATCCTTAACCTCTGCACCAGATGAAGGTGAACGGTAAACTTCACGCCCCAGCCGCTTTATCCCCCATAAAGAGCCCCGGTACCGATTGACTACGGAGTTGCGTGGTCCCCAGAATTGGTTTGGATGTTTTGGAGTAGAGGAAAGTCACCTGCCTCTGTCGGGCTTCGAGCTCCGGTCCGTCCAGTCCGTAGCCTAGTCCCTATACCGACTACCCAGGATGATGTGAATTTAAGCGTCGGGACGCGTATGACTTGTCAGAGGCTGTAAGTTGTCGAAAGGCCGTTGGTAGTTCCAAAAGACATTACATCAGAACTGCACGACGTGCAAAGGACGATGTGTAAAAGAAGAGACTTCGTGGAGAGTACAACAAAGTGCGATGGAGCAGGAGACAGGCGTGAGTGGATGGCGTCTCTGGAACAGAAACTAGCTGCATTGTCGGGCCCTGTGGCAACGAAACTTGCCTTTTTTATTATGTTCCTGCCATTTGGTAGGCAAGCGTCGGAAGGTCTTGGTAATCATTTAGGAGCTGGGTATCAGTACAAGCCGCCATGTTTCGAGCAGTTCTTCAGTTGTCTCCGAACTTGTTTTTCCTGTTTCTGTTTTCATTATCTTGGTTTTGTTTGTTTATGCCTGTGACAAGAGTTCGGCCAGACCCCGATGACATTTCTGATGTGGCTGGTACTAGGTTCTCTGAGGGCAGGCCGTTAGAAAAAACCCTGTCTTTTGTGGCTGTATAGAAATGCTGCAGTAAGTTCGTGTAACACACCGCAGTGGTAATAAGAAAATGTAGTTCAATTTGATTACGTTTCAATTGCCTTGCAAACCTTGGGATTATGATTTATGGATAAATACCATATTGCATATTAATCATGTCCCAACTTAGGACATTTTTATGTGGCCGCGTGACGTCATAATGACATACCTGCCACATACGTGCGCTAAAGTTTTTTGTGGCCGTGAAGGCTGTTTTGTGAGAGTGAAGAATTTTATGGCGGTGTTTTCTTTGTGATATAATCCTCAAAATGGAGATACAGTCGAACCCGGTTATAACAACAGCGGTTTATGCGACACCTCGTATATAACGTCAGGTATTCTGTGGTACCAATTAATTCTTATAACAACACTCGTTTCTAACGACACAAAATATTCTGTACCTTTCATGACGTTATAACCGAGTTTCACGGTATTTGTTTCCGCTGTGAACATCCTAACGCTATTTGGCAAAGTACGAGTATGTATCGGCTCCTAGGCCAACACAGCATTCTTTCTATTCAGTGTATACCAGGGCCTCTCCATGGGGGTAAAACGGCCGGGACGTGAAGTTGAACACCCGTAATCTGGTGCTGAGTTTAAGAATTAGTGGGCAACTTTCATTTATTAGCCAGAGAACACAAATGGTGCGTCTGCATCGTAATACTCATGCCTAATTGTCAGAAGTATTTGTTCTTTTATTTTGTTACGTCGTATCTTCCTTCGTGGAATATTTTCTTTCGTTTCGTAGTCCTTCCCTCTTCTACGTACTTGTTCACAGTAGGTGTAGGGGGGTTTGTATTTTCACTTGATCACACTCAGACACACACGACAGTCGGTAGGACTTCTCTGGACGAGGGATCGGCCCTTCGCAGAGACCTCTACCAGACAACACAAGCATTGTACAAGAGACAAACATACATGCCCCCGGTGGGATTCGAATCCACGATCCCAGCAATAGCTCGGCCGCAGACCTACGCCTTATACCGCGCGGCCACTGAGATTAACCAAAAATTCCCAAATCCTTGGTTTCATAGCAGCCCAACGCTTACAGTGCTCAAATCTTCCGATTTTTTGTTTTGTTTTTCTTGTCCTTTGGCGGTGACGGTGGGTGTTTTTGCCCTGGAAAGGTTAATGTTATTGTATGTTATAAACAGACCTTGTGCTGTTATTTGTATGATGAAAGCCGCAGGCGAACACCAGGACAGGTTGTGTGTTTAGAGGCTGCTCTGGATTCGGTGTGTTCGGAGCAGGGACAGTATGGCAAAATCAGTTCGCTAGGTCCCAGCCTGTATGCAGGATTTAAGTTGCTTAGACGTTTGTGTTGTGGGTGTACCAAACATGTTGTGTAGTTTTCCGATAAACGCATAAATTTCTCGTTATCGTTGTGTCTGGTTCATCCGCATTCAATATCAGTGCCATAACGTCCGTAGCGTATCTTGTTTTCTTTCTTATTTCGTACAGAATTCCCAGTATTTTACGTTGCGATTTCCATATCATAGTCCTGTCTTTATTGTGGAGTGCCTGTGGTGCCTGAAGCCGCTGTTTTAGTCGGTGCTGCTTTCGATTAGAAGTGCCTGTGGATCCCACCATGCCGTTATACGTCTGTGTATGAAATATGATTGTAAGCCTATACTTTAACCCTTTAAAGACGAAGCGTATCTGTTTATATAAGGACTCAGTGCGTACCGCGCTGTAAACACTCTCCACTTCGGTTATAAAAACCAGTCTCTTAATGTTTTGTAAGGCAAAAGTTGCTGTTTGTTCTGAGATCCGTACAAAACACATAAACACAATGTGGGCACCACGTTGAATTTTTTAATGTTAAACCTGGTGGTACGTAAAGTTACCGCCAGGCTTTAAAAGGTTAATGTACGACTTGATTGCAAAGGCAATAGAAATGTAGTTTTATAATAAAGCTTTGTGTCTCTGGCTTCTGTTATTGTCAGGGGTGCAGAAATTTCAGTAGCCTGTTGGTGGCGCATAATATCTTCAGCATAATTACTGCAGTGTGGGCCCCCCCCGCCACCTTCCGTACAATGATGTGTATCAGTTCGCACGCATCGAGCGGAAAGCGACAGGTAACAGGTTCGCAGTCACTGGAAACTTGTAGTTCCTCAGCGTGTAACTTGCTTTATGTCACCCTCCAGGCGCGTAGAATTTTGTGGTGGCGTCTAGATTTTTGGGCAATGTGTGGGCCTCTGTTTATGGTTTATATGTAATTCCTGTGTTGTAAACTGCACATAAAAGTGTGATACAATCTGAGTTGAAACACTAATGCAGAATAGAAATGTGTGATAATCACATGCTTTGGCACGTGGTACCATATTAACCTTGTAAAGCCTAGCGGTAACTTTACGTACCAGCAGGTTTAACATTAAAAAATTCTACGTGGTGCCCACATTGCGTTTATGTGTTTTGTACGGATCGCAGAACAAATAGCGGCCTTTGCCTTATAAAACATTAAGAGACTGGTTTTTATAACCGACGTGGAGAGTGTTTACAGCGCGGTACGCACTGAGTCCTTATATAAAACAGACACGTTTCGTCTTTAAAAGGTTAAGGGAATTTTTAACTATTTATTCTTTATTAGCTTCTGTTTTATCGTGTTGTCTACTGGTGTTACTTAATTTGTTCGACGCCGGCGTCAGACGTAATATGCTTAGAGTTGTGGCTGGTGCTTACTTAGGCCCGTACAGTGCATCGAGGCGGGCAGCGTAAGATAAATTAAAGGTCCGTGCACTGCATCGAGGCTGATATTGAAGGGTTAATAGTGTGAACAAACGTTTTGCGTGCCAGGAGTAGCGCGAAGTGAACACTGTGCTTGCTTCGTATTTCGCAGGTATCTGGTTCGTGTCTCGACCCTGAGACGGGCTATGTTGACTTGGGGGGGGGGGGGGGGAAGGTGCGTGGTTTTATTTCGTTTCTCCAGGAAAATTGGCGACGACTGAAGGTAACCACGCTCATTTCGTTCCATATTCTTTCCACTTCATTGTCCGTTGATCACAGTATCTTTCGCTGCTACGTAATGTGAGGTACAGTTGGCGTCGTTAAAGAAGCAAAGTAACAGAGGCATGTAAGGTATAATACACTATCGCAGTGCGTGGACATTTAACCCTTTAAAGACGGAACGTAATCTGTTTTATATAAGGACTCAGTGCGTACCGCGCTGTAAACACTCTCCACTTCGGTTATAAAAACCAGTCTCTTAATGTTTTATAAGGCAAAAGTTGCTGTTTGTTCTGATATCCGTACAAAACACATAAACGCAATGTGGGCACCACGTAGAATTTTTTAATGTTAAACCAAGTGCTACGTAAAGTACCCGCTAGGCTTTAAAAGGTTAACTGCACACTGCGGTACTGAAATAGCCATCCGTTGTTGCTTCTACTGCTTTGGCGGATCCGTCTTGGAAATAATCCATAAGTTAGGACCTAAGGGGGGAAAAAAGAAAGCTTCAGACAAATGTTGGTATATGATCAATACAATGTCTATATCTGCAGGAGTCGAGAGAATGAGGTTGGTTTCAGGGACTGTTCCAGTCAAGCGTTGGTCTGCCTGGCTGCCTTGCTATTAATCAGGTTGCCAAGGGAGACAGTGCTGTAAACAGTGCAGGCCATTACTACCAACAGCACAGAAATGACATATAGACTACTGCTTGTTGAACAGGAACGAAGAAACGGGAAATGATAAAACCACTGTGAAGGAGTCTGGAGGAAACAGAATATACGAATTGTATTCCTGAAAAGGAATGTCACTGGGTGATAAAATGAAGGGAGATAATATGGGTATGTAGCACGCATGGGAGCGTTTCATTCGAAAAACTGACGGAAGGGGACCTCTTGGTAGGCCGAGCGTGGATCGGAGGATAATATTGAAACGGATCTTAAAAAGAAATGGGAGGCTGTGAATTGGACGTACGTGGCTGACAGTAGGGACCAGTGGCAGGGCTTGCGAACACGATAATGTAATGTCATGTTCCATAAACTGCAGGTAATATCTTTCCTGTGTTCACAAGGTGGTCCGTGTTAATTATCGCGGTTTTCTTTTTTAATTGTGCCATCTAACGACGCTGTCAGTTGCTAAGGTTATTACCGTCCTGGTGTCGTGTGGCTGGGGTAGCGCAGTCAGTGTAGTGAGCAGGCTGCGGCCTGGCTTCGATTCCCGGAAGGAAGCAAGAGACTTTCCCTTGTCCCGAACGTCCAGACCGTCTCTGTGACCCACCCAGTCTCTTATTCAGTGGGCGCCGTGGGTCTTTCTGGGGAGTAAAAAGTGGCTGGGGCGTGCTGTTGATCACTCACCTGCATATAGTGCAGAAGAGGAATGGGTGGAGCTGTCGGCGTACCTCCACTCCCTCTGTATGCCTTCATGGCATGGACAAGGACAACTCTACTTTTGCCTGTACCTGACGTTGCGTAAGGTATTTCAGGTGCGAATTCAGGAGGGGGGGGGGGTCCCTTTTTTTTTTTGCGGCAGAAAGTTGTTCCTGTTTTGTTAGACCACTGATACTTGAATTTCTTGCGGGTGTACGCTTATCTGAAGCGTGCTGAAAGTAGAATCGGATAGCCTTCCAATGCTCAGGTAAATCATATGTTTTGGTATGTGATAATGGCGCACCCTCGAGGCGGTTTTGTGTGCAGTCTTTACCTTATCATAACCCAGAAGGGCAAAATATGTGTCTTCGCCGTTCCGGAGACTTGAAGACTAACCGGTTTTGTCTGCAAAATTTTGATCGCCGTTCTGTCCATCTCACCATGCGTTCACGATTGAAGATAAATTGGACATCCCTGACATTGCAGCTCACCACTGCCAGAACTGTTGACCGTCTCGTGTTCTGGAGGCGTGTGTTATTCAAAACGGCGTCCACTGGATCCTTTTTTGTTTAATTCTTTGTAGCTAGTAGTCATTTCTGACAAATTGGGTCTCGATTCCAAAGTGAAGTTAATGTAGATAGGACATGACTGCCGGCAGATGGGATACTGTGTTGACACAGTGCTGGTGAGGGAAATCTGCCTTCTTTATTCGACAGCCTGAGCCCTGTGCTAACAAAACACTTCCATGGCTTACAGCAGACAACTTGCCCTCATGAATATCCGGCATTTGGAGCTTATTATGTGTGATCGCTTCTCATTGTGCGTATAAAAAGTGTATTGTTGGCTAAACCTAAAGTTTATCTAAATTTTGTTGCTATTAGGGCAAGCCTAAATTTTTTCTAAATGTTGCTGCAATTTGTCTGAGCCTCAAATCTTTCTAATTGTAGCTACGTGTCTGAGCCTTATATTTCTAATTGTTGCTACTTGTCTGAGCCTTATATTTCTAATTGTTGCTACTTGTCTGAGCCTCAAGTATTTCTAAATGTTGTTATTTGCTTGGGCCTCAAATCTTTCTAATTGTTACTACTTGTCTGAGCCTCAAACTCCCCACAGTGCTGCTAGGCCTGCCGCTGTACAGTAGGCTGTTGGAAGATGACATCGGAGGTTGGTCAGACAAACTGATCTCATGAAAGAAAAATCTGTGGCTATTTTACGCACTGTTGTGTGCCAGGATGGGTAAAGAATAGTGGAATCGAGCGGATGTGAAGGGATGTTGACGTGACGTAATTTGAAATACTATCGTAACACCCGCCTGCTGCACGCTAATGAGATAAACTCGCAATTTGGATAGCAGAATCCGGCACGGTGTTTGAACCCGGTACCTTCATAATAAGAAACAGGGGTGTCGCGAACTCCCCACGACGTTCATATCCTGATTATTGTTGTTACAGACATCGTGCTTTATTAACCCTTAAAAGACGAAGCCTATCTGTTTTATATAAGGACTCAGTGCGTACCGCGCTGTAAACACTCTCCACTTCGGTTATAAAAACCAATCTCTTAATGTTTTATAAGGCAAAAGTTGCTGTTTGTTCTGAGATCCGTACAAAACACATAAACGCAATGTGGGCACCACGTAGAATTTTTTAATGTTAAACCTGATGGTACGTAAAGTTACCGCTAGGCTTTAAAAGGTTAAAGGTCAAGTTGTTTGCAGTCCGAGCCTTCTGTCGTGTAACGTACCTGCTCCCCTGACCTACGTCAGGGACGTACCCATACCTAGTCTATGTCGAACACGGACTACCCTCCCTGAGGTATTTCCTGGTCTCCTTCGGAGGCCTGGGTTCGATCCCAGACCATTCAGTGTGGGGTTTCAAATGTTCACGTAACAGAGTTCAGCGTCGCATGTAGTGTGATAGAAATTCGCCGATGTTCCTGGTAAATGTGGACAGATTTTAGCAGATCACGCGGTTGCATATCCCAGAACGGTATATTCGCAGTGAATCCCCCGCAAGTAACAACTGTTGACGCCTCCTTGACTAGGATATGTGGGTCGGTGTGGTCCACAGTGTGAACGATCGATGTTTGTGTGTATCTCGTGATTGCGATGAAAGGTCGAAGGTGGGGGACGGGGGCCCTGTCAGCCTGCTTGGTGACATCTCGGCCCTGTCCGTCATCAGGCGATCTACTTCGCGTGGGTCCCCCAGTCACGCAACCGGGAATTCAAGAAGGGCAGTTCTTACACGTCCCCGCCATCTCCAGATATTGCCCTGAAATAAAGCGAAAGTTGTCGCTGTGTTTAACCTTTTACAGTCTAGCGGTAACTTTACGTACCACCAGGTTTAACATTAAAAAATTCTACGTGGTGCCCACATTGCGTTTATGTGTTTTGTACGGCTCTCAGAACAAACAGCAACTTTTGCCTTATAAAACATTAAGAGACTGGTTTTTATAACCGAAGTGGAGAGTGTTTACAGCGCGGTACGCACTGAGTCCTTATATAAAACAGATACGCTTCGTCTTTAAAGGGTTAATTTTTCACGATTGTATGAACAGTCCGAAAATATAGTACCTCACTCGTCTTCTCTCTCCACAAATATCAGTGGCAGAGAGAGAGAGAGAGAGAGAGAGAGAGAGAGAATGCGTGTCTGCCCAGAGCTGTTGCTGGATTCGGTTACCTTACGTTTCTTCCTCGGACCAACATCATCCTCCTATGTACCTGGATTTTAATTCTGTGCCTTTGTCTTCTGACTGTCTACAAGACTCCATTGTCTCTTTAACGCAGGTCGTCACAATACTGAAGTAGCCGGTGGTCATTCCTTTGATGGTAGTTCCTTTCAGATCCAAGCACAAAGCGGGCAGTGCAGATACTGTGACAGTAACACAAAATATTAGAAACATATTTTGTGAGCCCTTATTTTGCAATTCTTTCTTTTTCATCTGTGTACCTTTTGCTTTTCTTCCTTTTAGTTCGGTTCCTCTTCTATTCCCTCGAATGTCACCATCTAGTGAGTAACATTACAACTTCGTAGAAGGTCCCGGGTTCAAATCCCAGCCTAGAGACCGGTTGTTGTTACCGAAGTTCTTTTCGTGGTTTTCCTTAGTTTTCCAAATTAGGTGACGACCAATTCCTTCCACATGCTTACCATTTCAGTAATGGCAAATCATCTTACCACCAAACACTGTATGGTTTGAGGAACTGACAGAGTGTTTAAATTACAAATAAATAAACAATTTATTATTCACTTTAAATTTTATGTCTTTGTACTTTTTGGTGTCTTTCTCCTCCTTCGTCTTCATTAATTTCTTGTATGTTTCTTCCTCTGTTTTAAACTATGCAAGAAGTAACAGGCAGCATAATTGTGTGCTAAGGGCCTCACAAAAAATAACACGATTTATCATGTAGGCTGTAATATAGTGATCCGCTTATTGACACCGCGTGCTCTGGTATAGCATCATTAATGTCACAAAGTCTCCAGCTTTAGGTGCAGGTAACGTCAGCGAGCCTAGGTTGACGTCACAAGTCGGGAGAGTGCGCGAAGTCGTGTGCGCGTAGATCAGTGTGTTTCTGTAACCAGAGCGGTGGAGGTGCCAGTATTGTCTGCTTACGTAGCAGCTGCAGTCATGTGACTGAGGTAGGAGGGCCGTAAGGTGTGTGAGACTCACGCTGAATGCTCTCATGCAAAATGACGGGGACTTTGTGGATGCAATCCCACTGTAACAAGTTGCCCAACTTACCAGATCGTCACTGTTATCAGGGTAAATTTCAATGTAAAATTACACGCTGGAGATGCATGAAATATTTTCCTCTGCAACGCTGGAACCCACATATCACACTACAGGATGTCACAACAAAGAAAGACACAGGTCAAGGTCTCTAAAACCCTAAATCGCAATTCGTATAGAAACTCACACTTAAGGCTTGTGTTGTCTTAATATTGTAACGTGTATCTTGAGCAGTCGTTTGCTAATTAATGTGAAAAAGCCACTGGAAGTGTAATTATAGCTTAGTGCAGTCTAATTACTGTGCGTCACGTCACATTTGTTGTGGGTGGAGCAAGGTTCGTCCCCCTCAAGGAACTCCTCATGTTAAGTAGCCTCGTGCACTTCTTCCATCTCGTAAGTCATCTCCAGTGACGTTAATTTCTTAATCTGTAACTCCTATTTGTTGTATTCATCACTGTCACCCTTCTGTTAACCCTCTGAAACACGAATTTCAGCTAAATAATTCAGGCTATAAAATTCATTTCCCACCTTACAGTAAACACGCTGCGTGTGCATTACGAAAACGGACGGGCTAATGTTTATAAAAATAGTCGTCCTTTTTGTGTGTGTGTGTGACTTATACGATACATGAATTGTGTGGGCAAAATTTGGTATTTTAACCCTTTAAAGATGAAGCGTATCTGTTTTGTATAAGGACTCAGTGCATACCACGCTGTAAACACTCTCCACTTCGGTTATAAAAACCAGTCTCTTAATGTTTTATAAGGCAAAAGTTGCTGTTTGTTCTGAGATCCGTACAGAACACATAAACGCAATGTAGGCACCACGTAGAATTCTTTAACCCTTTAAAGACGAAGCGTATCTGTTTTATATAAGGACTCAGTGCGTACGGCGCTGTAAACACTCTCCACTTCGGTTATAAAAACCAGTCTCTTATTGTTTTATAAGGCAAAAGTTGCTGTTTGTTCTGAGATCCGTACAAAACAGATAAACGCAATGTGGGCACCACGTAGAATTTTTTAATGTTAAACCTCGTGGTACGTAAAGTTACCGCTAGGCTTTAAACGGTTAAATATGAAAAACCATGTGATGCATGTGGTTGTTACAACGCTTTAAAAGGATTGGCTTTGCCTTGATGTTTTCTTAAATTTTCTGGTAGATGGTAAAAAGAATTTTTTTTCTACCAACGTACATGTTATTAAAGACGATATTTTTTTCGGTTACACCTTCAAGTTAGATAAAGTCTTGACCCCCAGTACCCTCCAAGAAATTAACCATTTTATAGTGTATGTCTTGTCAGAGTTTGGGGCCTATTAATGTGCAGTAATTTGCAATATTCGTTTCATTTCGTAGTCCTTCCCTCGTCTACCTACTCACAGTAGGTGCCGAGGTTGTTTATTTTCACTTGACACACTCAGACACACCACAGTCGGTAGCACACCTCTGGACGAGGGATCGGCTCGTCGCAAAGACGCCTACCTGACAACACAAACACTCAGAAGAGACAAACATTCATGCCTCCGGTGGGACTCGAACCCACGATCTCAGCAAGCGCTTGGCCGCAGACCGCACGGCCACTGGGATCGGCAATTTGCAATATTATTTGGTCAATATGTCAAAGTGAAGTGTGTTGTTATGTGTCGCCGGTTAATTTACTCCTTCTGTTTGCCCACCACACAATGTAACAGCGCAGACGACTTGAATCTTCTGCAATACCGCAGTGAGAACCTCAGATTTACAGTATTTTATGGGACACGAACGTTCGTAGCCTTGTGTAGAGGAGTCCCAACACTGGTCACTGTCCGCAGCCCTTACTGCGTAGCCTTGTGTAGAGGAGTCCCAACTCTGGTCACTGTCCGCAGCCCTTACTGCGTAGCCTTGTGTAGAGGAGTCCCAACACTGGTCACTGTCCGCAGCCCTTACTGCGTTACGCGGTGTAGTCTTACCGCTCAAAGTCTTTGGAGTCTCAGATGTATGATTGTGCAGTAGTTGTGTGTAAAAGTGAACTGGAGTCGCTATAGTGACTAGACTGCAAGCTCGATGGTCGGGGGTTTGAATCCCGGCAGGCCGAAGGGATCTTCTCTTTTCCAAAACGTCTGGACCGGCTCTGGGGCCCACACATCCTCCTATTCAGTGGGCACCGGAGTTCCTTCTGGGATGTAAAGCGGCCGAGGCGTGAAGTTGTCCAAGTATCTCCATCTAGTGCCAAGGTTAAGAATGAATGGTGGTATACCTCTGCTCCGCCAGTATGCTTTCGTGGCGTGGACAGGGACAACTTTGTATACAAGCATTAGGCGTATTTTAACGCTTTAAAGACGGAGTGTGTCTGTTTTAAATAAGGACTCAGTGCGTACCGCGCTGTAAACACTCTCCACTTCGGCTGTAAAAACCAATCTCTTGATGTTTTATAAGGCAAAAGTTGCTGTTTGTTCTGAGATCCGTACAAAACACATAAACGCAATGTGGGCACCACGTAGAATTTTTTAATGTTAAACCTGGTGGTATATAAAGTTACCGCTAGGCTTTAAAAGGTTAATATAAGTCACATGTAAATGGGAACACCACACAAGGCAGTCAGGACAAGGAGAGGTCGTATTATAACGGGTGTACTTACTGGCAGACATCTGCACGTAGATTAGCGATATGTGTTTCTTTCTAATCATGAAGCTTGATTGTGTTGCGCACGGCAGAAACCCTAGTGTTAGCAGCCGCTGCACCGCATGTATTATACTGTAATGTAATGTATAATGGGCTCGACTAATAAACTACTAAATAAATAAATAAATAAATAAATAAATATACACGTGAACCGCATATAGTTACGTGGTCGCATAGAGAAGTGGTCACACTGACCGAACCACGGCTGCAGGTGGTGGCTGTGATACACACATGAGCGCCAACTTTTCGTCTGCCCAGTTGACACTAAACAGAAATGGCCGGGTTGTGTGCAGTCATATTCATACTCTGTGCGTGGTGGAAGCAGTCAAGAGATCTTTGCTCACGTGGAAAATAGCATGTCTCGTGATTCAATATCTTATATAATACTGGCAGGAAGGGCGGACTGCGGCTGTCAAGTCCACTTTTGGATCGCTGTCATCTCAGGACCTTTATACCTTCCTCAACAGAGTGGCGGTTGCTTATCTTGATCGCCGGTGTATGGAGCAGAGGGAGCTGATGGGATTTGGTGTGTTGTCCTTACTGCTTTACCTCTGATTTTTTTTTACCCTCGTTCTAGAATGGGGTTAGCATAGTGTGTGAGGATTTTGTGAGGGAACGTTTTTTTATCGTGTTTGAGATTTCGTCTCAGATCACATGACGATACACAGCGGCTTTGTTGTATTACAGAATGTTCAGCCGATAACGGAATGTCTGTCTGTCTGTCTGTCGTAGAGTGGGACTATTTGTTGGCCACGGTGCGTTGAGCTGCGTGCAGCGGAAACATTTCACGTGTAGGTAACAAATGGCCAATCGCTTATGTGAAATGATCCACGTCTTAAATATGTCATTTTTTCACCATTGTGCTTGGATTTGCTATTATCTCATTACTTATTGCTTTAATTTTTATTTACTGTATATTTTTTTATTTTTGTGGTGGAGATATACAGACTGTACCTGTTATGGTGGAGACATGCAGACTGTGCCTGTTATGGTGGAGATATACAGACTGTACCTCTTATGGTGGAGATATGCAGACTGTGCCTGTTATGGTGGAGATATGCAGACTGTACCTCTTATGGTGGAGATATGCAGGCTGTGCCTGTTATGGCGGAGATATGCAGACTGTACCTCTTATGGTGGAGATATGCAGACTGTACCTGTTTTGGTGGAGATATGCAGACTGTACCTGTTTTGGTGGAGATATACAGACTGTACCTCTTATGGTGGAGATATGCAGACTGTACCTCTTATGGTGGAGATATGCAGACTGTGCGTCTTATGGTTGACTGATCACCGCAGCTGTCACGAGATATCCCAACGGATGCAGGCTTTGTGTGCGATAAAGATGCCGTGCTCAGGAACACGACAAAGACACACCCTGTAGAATGTAGGCTCTAGATACGCAACCTGAAATGGGCTGTCTGGGGTAGCAAAGTGTGTGTGTGGGCGGATAGTAGTAACATGAGCCTTCAAGATGTAGGTGGTGAGGGTCTGGACTGGATTAAACTGGCTGACATTAGTACCCAATGTCGGACTGTTGTGAAAGCGATGATGAATGTTCCGGTTCCGTAAAAGGCAGAAAGATTTTAACCACTTGAGCTGCTGTCTGCTCCTTCAGGGAAGACACCAGCTCCATGGAGGACCTTAGTTGTTTGATGACTTGATCCTATCATTCCGTTGTCCTCTTTCTCCGTCTCTTTCCTTGATTCTTACTTTCTCTTGTCTCCTTCTTTGTCCAGCTACACTTTTGAAGCAAAAGGCAACCACTGTAGTGTCCGCCGCGTCGCGTACCGCCTGTGGTCCGCGGTCCATCGATAGGGAACGGTGCTGTACAAGAATGATACTCATTCGAATGACCGACTCAGATTGTTCCTTACTGGCCAGGCAGCAAAACAGTTCCCATTAGAACAAACAGAAAAGTCAAAACTTCAAAGGCACACAGGTTTTGGAGCTGGTGCAACGCTAACGAGCCATGCCTCGAGCGGCACCGTACAAATGGCGCCATCTCTCTCTGGTTCATGGAGTCACGAATTTTGATTTCCGTCTGCGCTTTGGTCACTTCTATCCCCACCCCCGTCTCTCCTAATGACACCCTCACAAACCACAGAAATGGTTAATGTTAGGCATGACGTTATATAAAAACAGTTCCACCATTACGTTTTTTGTCATTAAGTGCGCTTGTTCCGTGCAAAAAGTCATGCCTTGTAATTCTGTCCGCGTTACAAACGCAGCAGTAATTCTACCTAAACAGATGGCCGTACGGCGAGCGGGGTTTGGCCTATTCAGGAAGAATCAAGTGTTGTGTGTGGCTGTTAACAATTAAGATGGAAATGTGATGCCTTTCTGAGCACCGGGACCCAAGTATTATTTAAAACTAGGCTGGGTAACTTAATTTTCTAGGTGGTAAAATGGCCTGGGCGTGAAGTTAACCACTCATCTTAATCTAGTGTCGAGATTAAGAATAAATGGAACTATACCTCCACTCCACCCATGCCTTCATCTCATGGAGAGGGACAACTTTAATTTTACTTTACCAGAATACAAAATTCGTATGGGGGAAAAGAGAGGTGCATACCGCATTTTGGTGGGGAGACCCGAGGGAAGGCGACCACTTGGGAGACCCAGGCGCAGATGGGAGGATAATATTAAAACGGATCTTCAAGAAGTGGGATGGGGGCATGAACTGGATTGAGCTGGCTCAGGATAGGGACAGGTGGCGGGCTCTTGTGAATGCGGTAATGAACCTTCGGGTTCCATAAAATGCGGGGAATTTCTTGACTAGCTGAGAAACTGTTAGCTTCTCAAGAAGGCCTTTGCTCCATGGAGTTAGTTAGTTAGTCAGTAAGTCAGTTAGTTAGTTAGTTAGTTAGTCAGTCAGTCAGTCAGTCAGTCAGTCAGTTAGTTAGTTAGTTAGTTAGTTAGTTAGTTAGTTAGTTAGTTAGTTAGTTAGTTAGTTAGTTAGAATACTAATTCGGCTAACTTACTTTTGGAAGGCAGCCATTTTCAGAACTTGTATCTTACTGGTGGATTTCTTCTATCGTTGCATGGATGCCGTAGGATGTTATGTTGAAGTAGGCGTGGCCACTTTTGGAAGTGGTGTGCCCTACCCTGGAATGTAACCACTGTCGCTCAACTCAGAAAACGTGAGGCTTTATGGGTCGCTGAAGAGATTTCTGTATACTGCCGTGTATATGGGGAGGTACGAAAAGGCTGTGCAGGATTAGAGTGAGTGACGACGAGCGGCGGAAGACAGAATTGTGTTTGAACATGGGCTTACAGGAGCCATCATAGCATGGTCGGTACAGTGACGTAAGGACGTACCGCCTCTGGGTCTCACCCAGATCGTAACCAATGTATACCGTGGACTGTTTCGCTGCGATTAAAGTGGTGGAAGCGTGAAGCTGACCACTTGTCTTTTATCTCTTGCTGAAGTGAAGAATGTGTGGAGCTGTACCTCCATTATCCCCATAAGTTTTCAAGATGTTATGTTTGACTTAGCACAGGGACAGTTTAACGTGTGCTTTTACGTGTTTCTGTTATCGAAAATGTTATTCAGTCGTAAACTTACAACGTTCTGGTCAGATATCGCATTTTTTTTTAAATTTAAATGTCTACTCGTACGAAATACAGTTTTCGGTGTGTCCTGTGAAATGACGTGTGAAAATATGTGTAGTGCAGCTTGCAAAGTTTCTATAGGGATTGAAGACAGGTCATACTGCAGGCCTATGGCCAGTTCCTGAAGTTCATCCCGCGCACGATAAAATCGCGTGGTTTTAACTGGTGACAGAGGTTCCATGAATAAAAATAAGCCTATTGGATATTTAATATGTAAAACGCTAAGACCAGCTCTTCTGTCTTCATTCTGTAATATGTATCCTTGACATTTATATTATAAAGTAGTTACGAATGTAAGTAGAAGGTGGCAGCAATGGCAATAATGTTGAGTTGGCACTGCAGTGTCCGTCATGTAGTAGTAGTAGTAGTAGTAGTAGTAGTAGTAGTAGTAGTAGTATGTGCTGTTGCCACTGTATACAGTTTAACCTTTTAAAGCCTAGCGGTAACTTCACATACCACAAGGTTTAATATTAAAAAATTCTACGTGGTGCCCACATTGCGTTTATGTGTTTTGTACGGATCTCAGAACAAACAGCAACTTTTGCCATATAAAACATTAAGAGACTGGTTTTTATAACCGAAGTGGAGAGTGTTTACAACGCGGTACGCACTGAGTCCTTAAATACGTTCGTCTTTAAAGTGTTAATGTGTCACTATTAGGGTACATAGCGCTGTACTTCAGAATTTTAAAACGTTATTCGGGTTAGATACTTTTGGCGCATTTTGTCATAATTTCCCGACGAAATTTCGACGTCCTTTGTACTAGTTCTTTATAACAGCTGTATTTTTCCGTTGTGTTTTTCCTTGGTTTTCCAGTACTTGGGTTATCACACCTGATGTAAGTGGTTTGCATACACTTTGTGTTTTTATGTGTTATCAGAGAAATACGATGACTGCAGAAAGTCTCCAAGTGAACTGCCATGTCCGTTTAAACGATTTTACGTCACCGTGGGGTCTAGCATCCGATTCCTAATCGGCAGATCCTTACAACGCGTTCGGTTAGGTAGACGTGAATAAAGCTTTGTCAGATGGCAGATTGGAATATAAGGTTCGTGCGCGATCCTACCGAGCAGTGGTTGAAAGCCAACAACAATTGGTGATGTTGATGATGATATGTGACGTGCTTGGTGTCAGTCAGTATGTCACTGCCTGTGTTCTATGCGAAGTACGGGATGAGGTGGAAGAAACAGTTGATCATCGATTGGGTTACACAATACAGAATAGCGGTACCAGATGACGGTAGTCTGTGAGTACTATGGCTGCCCTCATATTACGGGCACGTGACCGTTGTTGTTGTTGTTGTTGTTGTTGTTGTTGTTGTTGTTGTTGTTGTTGTCGTCGTCGTCTTCGTCGTATCTTATCACACGCCATTCCGCCCCGGTACTTCTCCTGTCGAACCAACGGCGATTCCCACCGCTCAGGCTTCCAGTTTCACACTGCAGTACTTTCCGTATGATGTGTGATGTTCCAAGTACAGCTGCCTTTTGTAGTGAATCTATTGAATGTTTTCCTGGTATGGCTTCCAAATCTTCCTTTAAACCTTTTGTTACCATTCCGGTGGCTCCAATTATTACCGGTATAATCATACATTTCGTGTTCCATATTCGTTGCCTATTACTTTTTTATTATTGTCATCATCGTCATCAGCAAGGCCCCGAATTCAGGTCACTCAAAATATGTATGTAAAATATTTGCGTTACAATGCTGTATTTGGTATGCATGTGACTAAAACTTACATACTGAAGACCGCTGTTTTAATTACAGGCATGCTGCAGATGTGCCGAGCGGCTTAACCTTTTAAAGCCTAGCGGTAACTTTACGTACCACCAGGTTTAACATTAAAAAATTCTACGTGGTGCCCACATTGCGTTTATGTGTTTTGTACGGATCTCAGAACAAACAGCAACTTTTGCCTTATAAAACATTAAGAGACTGGTTTTTATAACCGAAGTGGAGAGTGTTTACAGCGCGGTACAGACTGAGTCCTTATATAAAACAGATACGCTTCGTCTTTAAAGGGTTAAAGCTGCAGTTCAGAGTAATAAGACGGTATTTTGTACAGAGTCGGAATCTCGCTGGTTGTAATATCATTCGATTTGTAGCTTCGTGGAAATAAGTGATGTCATACTTAAATGTTGTTGTTCAGAACCGAGATAAGCAACATGTGCCCCAGATAAAATGTGTCAATGTGGCTTGTAATCTACTGGCTCTGTTAAAAAGTGGCAACTCACACTTGTTGGCTGCGAATACTTTAAAGTCGTTTCCTGTAAATTTTGCCTTTTGGGGGATAATTAGTTTTAGAGATAGGACCCACATTTTTTTGTTATTATGTTCATCGTACATAAGGCATTTGTTACGTAAACAGATCTGTTTATCGTTACACATAACCGTAATGTTTGTACAGAATTAGTTTGGCAGTTGGTGAGTGGGGTATGTAATAAGATGGGTTTATGATTGACTACCTGCCTGTGTTGTGCTGGAGTAGGGAAAATTCGTGATAGTTATGAACAGGACCAGAAAATGACAGCCGTAAACGGTAATGATAGGTCAGTGTTTCGGTCTCAACGTCTGCGAAAACGTAACATGTTTTTTCAGTGAATGCGTGACATGTAAGCGTCTCTTGAGGATTGTTAAAGGTGTATCAGTGAAAGGGTTGTCTGTTGAGAAGTGGAAAGTGTCCAGTTTTCAGTGGCATTTCATTAGTGTGTACGTGATTTGCTGATATATTTATGGCTTATGCGACAAAAGATATTTGGGCCTAAGATAGACGAGGTGACAGGGGAATGGAGAAGACTACATAACGAGGAACTTAATGATCCGTATTCATCACCAAATATTATTCGGGTAATAAAATCGAGAATGAGATGGGCGGGGCGTGTAGCACGTATGGGAGGAAAGGCGAGATGCATACAGGGTTTTGGTTGGGAGACCTGAGGGAAGGGGACCACGTGGGAGACCCAGGCGTAGGATGGGAGGATAATATTAAAATGGATCTTCAAGAAGTGGGATGGGGCATGGACTGGATTGAGCTGGCTCGGGATAGGGACAGGTGGCGGGCTGTTGTGAATGCGGTAATGAACCTTTGGGTTCCATAAAATGCGGGGAATTTCTTGAATCTCTGAGGGCCTGTTAGCTTCTTAAGAAGGCGTCTGCTCCATGTAGTTAGTTATGTGACAAAAGAGAAAAGGGACAAGTATTTTATCTGAATTGCCGACAGATGGCAGGAGTATTTCATTGCATTATGAATAACGGGTAATCTTTACTGCATACAGGGATATTTGAGTCGTAGCATAGAATTCGTGCATTTTTCAAGGATGGTTGAAATCACAGCCTAAGCGACGACAGCGTGACAGGTTTTGAGGTTCCTCAACACCACCACGGGGACATCTTTACCTTTACCTCTGCAATGAATAGAAGTGACGAATATTTTTTTTGCTGTGAGTGTGATTTCTGTATCAAATGAATGTCGGTGAAAATCTAAGTAAGTGACACTTATTATAGCGCCGTGCCATGGCGCAGACGGTTAGACGGGGGCCTCTCATCGCGAAGGCACGACTTCGATCCCAGCCCAATCCGTGTAGGAATTTGTGATGGACTCAGTAGCACTGGAACACGGTTCTTCCACCGATTGTTTTTTTTCTCTGTCAACATCATACTACCAATGCTGCATACTCGTTTATTTATTTATTTATTTATTTATTTACTAATTCATTCGTCATCGACGCTGAATAAGCTTAGGAACTTAGGGCGCCCGTGAATAAGACGCTTTAAAAAAAAGGCATCTGTTTTGGGACGCTCAACAGATGGGCCTACAGCCGGGCGTCGGAGGTTTCTTGACTGGTTTAGCAGATACTAGCTTCTGAATAGGGTCTGTGCTTTGTGGAGTTGGGGGGGCCGCGGTGGCGCAGTTGGTTGAGGCACTGTGCTACAAACCGGCAGGGCGCGGGTTCGATTCCCGATGGTGTCAGTGGAATTTTTCATTGGCATAATCCTGGGGTCGACTCAGCCTCTAACGGAAATGAGTACCAGGAATATTTCCTGGGGGGTAAACGCGGCCGGTGCGTAGGGCTGACAACCTTACCACCTTCATGTGCCGACTGTCTAGAAATCTGGGAGCCTCGACCTCCTGGAACCCTGTGGGCCTGTCCAGGCCTGTAATGGGACTGCTTTACCTTTTTTTTACCTTTGCTTTGTGGAGTTGCTTGCACGCTGGAATGTCCTGCCGTTGTGTGTATTTTTTTTTTAATGTCTCGTGAGTCCCAATTTTCTTTGCGTCTGTGAGCTCACACCCGCAGAACTGTGCGTCAGGGCTACAATTCTGCTGTGTGGAAGGTCAGTCTCTCATTACCCTCATTTTGTTGACCTTTCTGACGCCCGCAAGCTCATCACCAAAGTTCAGATGTTTCTCTTCACAGGCGCGAATTGGTCGCTGGCGGCTCGGCGGGTGAGAGTTATTTATTGCTGTTCAGATAATGGTGACATTTGTGCTGATCAGTGCGACTGCGGCTAGCATAGTAAACTGTGTCACACGATTGCAGAATTCGTAATCAATCTGTGTGTGTGTGTGTTTGTAGTACACACCTTTGTTTTGATGCAGTAATTGAAGCGAATTGTTATATGTTACGTGTTAAAAATTAATTACAGGAGTGTATTTATTCTTATAAATTCTACAGTCAGATGCAACAGTTCGTTTTTTTTAAGACTACGTTTTTGGCTAATAATTTCGGCTCATAAGCGCCACCATTAGGCCGTAACAAAAGAGAAACTAGAAGCTGCAAAACTCCATGTGTGTCATAACATTTCTATATATACATTTGTAATTTATTTACTATTATAAAAGTGGGAGGTCTCCGACTTACGGAACGTATGGAATTTTTTACAACTTATAGTTTTTGTTATGGCCCAGTGATGGTTCTCCTATATCCCAAAACCAGTAGCCAAGGCGGTATTTTTAGAACGAAGCGTTGGATGTGACTGTAAAATTAATAAAAATAAATATAATTACCTTTGTAATCTGCATGCCAACGGGGATGCCTTGCATTGAAACTTAATTAATATTTGGCTGTATACGAGGGTACGTGCAAGACGGACAGTTGATACGAAATTTGGAAATTAGTAAGGAAATTCCACTTAAGTCTCTGTTTTAGAGTATCTTACTGTTGTGTTGAACTATTATGCACTCACCTCCACTGGTTGTCGCCTTACACTTTACACTGTTGTCGAAATAGTAACTTTTAAGTGCGTAGTAAAACCGTCTAATATAAACGCGACCTGGCAACAGAGACTTCGCTTGAAGGACTGTCCGCAGCCTTGCTGTGATTGCGCCCAAACTGCCAAAAGGAAGCCAGCCCTCCTACTCACTGTGGTGGTACTGTTTTGATTTGTTCATTTCTGTCTTGTTTGTTTCTTCATTTTTGCTTGCTGTTCAGCAAACAGTATTTGGATGGTTAAGTCCAGGCACGCATAGGAGGCATGGTAAGGTTGTGTCCCTGTGCTCGTCACGAAGCCGTGTAGAGCAGTGGAGGCACGGCTCCATCCCTTCTTAAACTCGGCACTAGATGGAGGTGGGTGGTCAGCTTAACGCCCCGGCCGCTTTATCCCCGAAGTAAGAATTACCTATTGTAGCAAGCTGGGTGGAACTCGGAGGTGGTCTGGGCGATTTGGAATGGCAGTGCTTACTTCCCGCCCTGCCGGGATTCGAACCCAGATTCGTCGGCTTTCCAGCCGTAGCCCGAGTAACATATGCCGGGTCCAAAAGGTATAAAAAGGTTTTAGTTGCGTATCCTGAAGGGAGGGGGTAGGATTCGCGGTTCTTACATTGCTGACTCTGGTTGTTGCTGTCTTTCAGAGTGCGAGACCGTGTAGTGTGGTACAAGTGTGCCATCGTTTCGTGAAATCCAGCACCTGTTCATCTATTATGGTGATGGAGGCAGCAGGATTCTCCGAAACGTCGGTACTCCTGTAAGAATTCACACATCATCACATCCCAGAAATTTTGGTGTACAAAAAAAGCCGATGGGACCGTAGTATTAAAATGAGGCGTCGCCTAGAACGTAACTTTTAAGCTGTTCGGCCAAAGTACTGAACTTTCTGGTATTGGAAACCGACTCTGTCGCGATTTATGACGTTTGAGGCAACAACTCAAGAGCAAGCCGCCTCTTTGTTCACATTCAGCGCGGATGTCGGTTTTGCCTTAGTGCCTGTCGCCTTACCTAAAGAACACGTGTGTCGCAGCTCTCCTCTTCCAGCGGTAAAAATAAATTCCCTCAAAATACCGCGACTGGTAGAGAGCGTAGCGTCTGGATCCCTCCGTACTTGGCAGACTAGGGTACCTGTAAGGCAGTGGGCTTAGGGACTCCATTAAAAAAAAATGGAAATAAACCGCGATGCTTAATAACATTCAGGCGGCATGCGGTTGGTGGGTAGAGGCAAAGTTTTAAGACGTCAAGCAATGAGAAAAACGTAGTAGTTTATAAATTTTATTAAATCGAGATAACTCAGATAACAAAATTATTATGTACAGATACTGCTGATGATCCTGCTGCTACCACCACCACCACCACAACAACAACAACCACCATCACCACTACCACCACCACCACCACAACCACCACCACAACCACCACCACCATCACCACTACCACCACCACCACCACCACCACCACAACCACCACCACCACCACCACCACCACCACAACCACCATCACCACTACCACCACCACCACCACCACCACAATAACCACCACCACCACGGCTAATAATAATAATAATAATAATAGCAATAATAGTAATAATAATAGTAATATAATAATAATAAATTCACTTTACAGATTTTTCTGTACATATCCGTTTCTCATCCTTCGCAGTCCCGGTCCAGCCTCTGTAAGCGCTAAACTACACATCTTCGTCGTTCTGTCCTAGTCTTTCCTGCTAGTGGCCGGTTGATGACTGTCCTAGTTCGGTATGCGTTTTCTCCCAGTGTGGGAAAGTCGCCATGCGCGTACGTGCTGTCAGATATGTTGTATTGTTATGACTTGGTGGGAAAAAAAGTCCTGAACATACGGCGTCCCGAACCGAATTTTGAGGGACACCAAAACAGAGCTCTTTAAAAACCAATAACACTGGGACTGTCCCGAAAAAGAAAAAGACTTTGTGGTTTTTCCCAGATGCTCTTTCTTATGATTCTTATCATAAATATTAAACAAGTCCTTCTCTAACATCCAGCGGCTGTTCTGTGTAGTGGAGATGCTGATTGTTTTCTCTGGGGTCCGAATTCCATTTCTAAAATTATTTCAGTCTTAAAATGGGTCAAGTGAACTGAAGATGGAAGAGACGCAAAGACGCGGTTGCCCGGACGGAATAATGTAGAAACGGCGCCTCGCTGTGTTGTGAACTGCAGATGCTGTTCTATTGTAGCGGTGCCTATGTAAGGCCGCGGGTCACCGCTTGAGAAACGTTTTGAGGCTTGGAACACAGAAGTGATCACAGTGGCCAGCATTTTATTTTTCGTATACACAGATTTTCAGCGGAGTAATTTTAGAAATAAAATTAAAAAAAAATCGCGCCGGTGTTAGAAAGTTGATTGACATGGCGTAAATACGAGAATCAGCTGTTTATTGAAGGACGTCTACGCTTGAGCCGCGCTCCATCTTATACGTGTAGCTGCCGTTTTGTGTTTGTTTTCCTTCGGCGTACAAAAACATAAACCGCTTCATCCTGTTGGTCTGTCAAACCGAAAACTTGTGATGTCCAGTTATCTTTGAGCTTTCATCTCGTTGCTTACAAACCAGTGTTGTCCAATTGTGGGAGGGCCACACGTGACAGATACTGAAGCAGTGGGAGTCAGCAGAAGACGTGTACCCAGACCCGGCCTCAAGTTGCAGGTCCTTGTGTTTAAATATAAGAATACACGTGGGTCGAGTTGTTAACACTACACTTGACATTTTAGTGGTCCCGGGTTCGAATATCGGGCCAGGCGTTGGCTATGTTGAAAAGTTTCGTAACATTGGGTTACCACCGCAACATTTAAAGTCGATGGTGGGCGGTTTGGTATCGGCGAGGCTTCGCTTGCGCCTTTTAACATTTTAAAGCCTAGCGGTAACTTTACATACCACCAGGTTTAACATTAAAAAATTCTACGTGGTGCCCACATTGCGTTTATGTGTTTTGTACGGATCTCAGAACAAACAGCAACTTTTGCCTTATAAAACATTAAGAGACTGGTTTTTATAACCGAAGTGGAGAGTGTTTACTGCGCGGTACGCACTGAGTCCGTATATAACAGATACGCTTCGTCTTTATAAAGGATTAAATGGCCGTTCACATTCCATATCCAGTCACGTGTTGTGTGTTATAAACACATCTTCTTTCATTTTAACCCTTGTAAGACTGAAAACAGCTTAAAAGCATAGGTGTAACTCGGGCGTTGCAGGGGGGGGGGGGGCAAGTGCCCCTTCATGAGGGTAGTATTCAGACGAATATTTCTATGGAGCCATCACTGGAATCATAGTGACAGGATAAAACCCTGTGCCAGTGCCACTTTTTCCGCCACAGATGTCACCACGAACTGCCTTGGGGATCGAACGCGGTGTCCCCAGTGAGGCAGGTACATTTTGGGATTCAGCTGTTTTGTCCTGTAAGGAATGTGAACACGATTTATCCAACTCACACTTCCGGCCGCATGTGCTATCGCAGAGCTGAGTTCCGGAGTATAGTATCGTTTTGAAGTCATATGCTGTCTGCACGTTTAGGGTAGAAATGCAAGACGCATGGGGAAACGTTTGTGCTGTACGGAGGGTAGGACAGCGGGCGAACGAGTCAGCCTGGGGCCCAAGGCTCCCTTTCGTTGTAATTATGAATCGCTCTTACCCGCGTGGCTTAATTAATCTGAAGACGGTGTTGCATGTTTCTCCAAAATGCTGGTACCTGTGTGCCTAATGGTGTAAGTTTACCCTATATCCTGCCATGAAGGTCGAGAGAGGAGTCAAGATATGGCTGTGCCCTTTCTTTAATCTCGGCGCAAAGGTGGGGTTGGTGGTTAAGCCACGCCCCGGCCTTTTTACCCCCGGGAAAAGGGACCCGGTTTCCATTCTACAAAATTATGGGTGGACCCCAGGTCCGGTCTGTACGGATGCTGAAAGTCTCGTACCGGTATTTGGACCACCCGGCACTGTCCAGCCCTTGGCGAGTCGCTGTACCGACCGCGCCATGCCGGCCGCCCGACGGTTTAAGTCGTCGTATGAATGTATAAATCCTGAAACAAAATGATATTCTGCGTGTATTTGGCAAGAGGGCTTTTGGCTGATTTTAACGTAGGCTAGTTTATGGTCCAGATTTAAAATCCCTCGGCATGTAGACTAAACAGACGTTATATTGAAAGCGTGGCCCCGAGGTGCGCTGCCACGTGGAGCGTGCTGAAGTTTTTTGACTGTGGCTATGTATGTTATTTGACGACGCTTCTGGTGGGGAAAACCTTATGGCAAGAGACCACTGGCAAGTTCTAGGCGTAGATAAGAGGCTAATATGAAGATGTATGTTAATGAACTATGATCGGGGGGGGGGGGGAGAGAAGGGCGCGTGGACTGAATTGCTGTGGCTGAGGATAGGGTTACGTGACGGCGTGTTGTGAATGCGGTAATTAACCTCCTGATTCCACAGAATGCAGGAAGTTTCTTGACTAGCTGAGGAACTGTTAGCTTTTCAAGTGGGGCTCTGCTGTGTTGAAGTAGTTATTTAAGGACAGTGTTAGTTGGTAAAGATTATATAGCTTCGCCAATCATATTCTTCTTCTTCTTCTTCTTCTTATTCTTCTTCTTCTTCTTCTTCTTCTTCTTCTTCTTCTTCTTCTTCTTCTTCTTCTTCTTCTTCTTCTTCTTCTTCTTCTTGTTGTTGTTGCAGTCCTTGGTGGACCTTAGCCTCTTTCAAAACTGTTCTCCACTGCTCTTGGTCCTGTGCCTTACGCCTCCAATTCTCGATGCCCGTCTTCCTTAGGTCTGTTTCAACTGACTCCAGCCGCCTTGCCCAGTGTTTTCCAACACGTCGAGTGCCCTCTGGTTTGTGCAATGTTAACTTTCTGCAAGGGTCCAGCCACCTCAGTCTTCCTGTTTCGATCGCTCTGTGTCAGCTTCGGTAATAGAGTAATGAAATATGACTCGGGAGGATTGGTGGAATGATACTGACATGCGAAATCGAAGTACTCGGCTAAAGGTCTGTCCCAACGCCAATGAGTCGATCTGTGCATGTATAAGTTCCCCCCCCCCCGTTCATCATTTATAACGCATTATAGACCCGTCCCCAGTTTCGGCTGAGAATTAAGAACGGTATGTGGAAGTAAATCCGGGATTGTCATGGCAAGAGTAGCATTCTACAAGAAGGCCCTCTCCACTAGCATATTAGACTTAAATTTAAAGAAGAAACTAGTAAAGTGCTACATTCAGAGTACAGCTTTGTATAGTGCTGAAACTTGGACACTTTGGAAAGTAGATCACAAATAACCTGGAAAGTTCTGAAATGTGGTGCTGGAGAAGGATGGAGAAGATCGGTTGGACCCATCGTGTGAGAAACTGAGAAGCCGTACAAAGAGTCAAGGAGAGGAGGAACTTCCTACAAACAATAAAATGAAGGAAGGGTAACGGGATTGGTTATATCTTGCGTAGGAACTGCCTTCTAAAACAGGTTATTGAAAGAAAGATAGGCGGAAGGATTTAAGTGACGAGAAGATGGGGAAGAAGAGGCAAGCAGCTACTGGATGACCTTAAGGAAAAGAGAAGATACTGTAAATTGAAGGATGAAGCACTAGATCGCAGTCTATGGAGAACTCGCTTTGGAAGAGGCTGCGGACTTGTCGTAAGAGATGCTACAGAATTGTACTTGGAGTGTGTTGGTAAGCACTGTCAGGGCGATAATGGACAGACTGATTAGCCGTTGCTACTGTGAGATACGATGTCGAGGTTACAAATTCTGGATCATAATTTAACTGATTATTAATTAAATTTTTTCGGGTCTTACGCGACTTGGCCATGAAGTTCTGGGACATCGGTGCAAGATACGCGTGAATGATGATGTGAATGGAGGATCAATTAACTGCTAAGCCCGCCACACTGGTCAGTGATGTCTGACACCTGTCACGCTCAGAAACGTTCAGGCACGATCAAAATAAATTAAATCGCTATTTTTAATACAAAAATATGATAGTACTGTAATTAATTTTGTGATAATTCTTTTTAGTTGCATGTACTCTTTTTTACGGTGAAGTTTATTGCGTATCATAAATGTTGGTGTTTGCTGTATAGTGATAAAAAGTACTAAAAGCTTCAGTTTGTTGTTTGATGTATTTTTTGTCATAGTTTAATTTTTATTAATTGCAGTATTTCATTTGATGTGAAATTTATTCGCAGTGTCATACAGTAAGAAAAAATCGGTTTAGTTAATTAATTTTTCTTATTTTGTAATTTTCGTCAAATCTGTAGATGGAGGCAGCAGGTTCATCCGAAACGTGGGTACTTATCTACCAAAATGTACGTTTTGGTGTCGTGGAAGACTGTAACTTTCACAGCCACAGCAGTCGGGGTCACAGTTTCACAAATGTCTAACACTGCCAGCCTGTAATATTTATCACATTACTGTAACATCGGGTAAGGGAACCGCTTGTACGTCGCACGTTTTTTCCATCTGAGTTATTTTTCCTCATGAAATAACCGTCAAATACAAGTACGCAGGTAATATGCCGTCTAAGGTAATACGACTAAAACAGAGGGAAACGGTGTGTTTCCGTCTGTTACGACAGAAATGAGATCTCGTGTGCCTGGCTGATTAACCCTTTGAGGCGTGAAATTCTCCTAAATTACGTATAACTTTGGTTCCAGCGTTACAGAAACTACAGTCCGTCTCCATTTTAATTACCAGTCGGTTAATGCTGTTTAGGGTACTGTTTCCAAACCAGGGTACCGCGAGTAATCGCGGAATAAATATATAAAAATTTTTTAGAAATATCGCGAAAAATTCCAAATATCGCTAGAAATATCCTGGATTTTTTTTTGTCGGGCGGTTGGCAGTGCGGGAGTAATCCCCTTCACTACCAACTGCGTCTTTGTTTTATTTATTTATTTCCTCGGGATGTGAAAAATTATTTTAGGGGTTTCTCCATGGAAAAAATTTTGGTGGACACTGGTTTTGGGTGTTAGTCGCGGTAACAAGATACGTTAGTTTCGGTATGTCAGTACAGTACACACTGCAGGGGTTTGTGGTATGTTAAATTCCGGTTGGATTCCCAGGCGAACATTAAGGATAATTGTCAGTACTCGGCACAGCTCCGTACTGATGTAATGGGGCTCAGCTGACCTATGCAACCAGAAAACCTCAGAAGAGATTAATTACCAAACGGCCTTCTCCTCCGCACCCCCTCTCCTCACCTCGGGTACGGTATATTTCTGATGTCATTAATGGCAGACGTACTTCCTTCAGTCGTCGGACATTTGCCGTAATTGCAGACCTCATAAAGAAAAATCAATAACGTAGCGTGAAAGAAAACATATGCAAAACATTCTCCTTTCCAGAGGTATAAAAAGTGAAGATAAAGCTGTGCCTGTGCTAAATTAACCCTTTAAAGGCAAAAAATAACAAGAATTGTCTTTGAAGACTCAGTCTGTACCGCGCAGTAAACACATACCGTCTCGGTTATAAAAACCGGTCAGTTGATGCTGTATAGGGAAATAATTGCTGTTTGTTCTGAGATCTATACAAAACACATAAACGCACCGTGTGGGCAGAACGTAAATTTGTGAATGTTAAACTCTGTGGTATGTAAAGTAACCACTGGGCTGTAAAGTTTTGAGTAGCCGCGCTGCATGGTGAGAACGTACAAGAGAGGCCTGAAAAGCTCTACGCATTCTTAACCGAAGACTTAAGATTCTAACAAACATGAGTGTACAGACGTCTGGTACATGACGCCGTGTAATTTTGGAAGTAGGTACTAATTTTCGGGGGAACGCGCTGCTACCATCTTCAGTTTAGAGTGCCTTTACCCATAATATGTTCGGCGCGAAAAGGAAGCAGGTATAATTTTGGATACACAGACATGTTTTGGAAGATTAACTTGATAAAAGCAAAATCCGTGTTGGTAGTAGGCGTAGTGTACCGAGTTTCTATAATTGTGTTTGTGTGCGTGTGTGAAACGAGGGTAGATAAAGCAGCAGCAGTGCCTGTTCTCATTTGTCACCGTGAACTGCAGTGTTAGCCTGGCGGCTGCCGTCCCACTGGAGCAGGGAAACTGTAATACTGCCACGCCGGTGAAGGAGCGGTCTCCTTCCCGCCGTTGCTCGGCTCAAATTGCCTCGCTTTTGCCACCGTATATTGACTTGATTTCTCATTCCTTTTCGGCATGGTCTGTCTTCCCCCCCCCCTTTTTTTTTTTTTGATAGACAGACACAGGGGTGTGGAGAAAGGGAGGGGGTAATGGGAATGAAGGAGATTTGTAAGAAAAGTTTGTTGAAGCGGTTTTGAGGAAATGAAAAGAAAGTTTCAGAATCCTGTGAATTCATTTTTTTTTGCGGCGTGGGCAGGAGATCGATAACTTTCTCCTGGGATGTGAGCTGATTTCCTCTTGGCCCTGAGTGCGTGTGTTTGTTGGCGGTAGTGCGGTCGTTGCGCTAGCAGACACTCGGCAACTGACGGCTCACCTCCCGCCAGCATCAGCGCCAGTCTTTCGCACTCACACTGCCCACACCTATGTTGGGCGAAAAGTGAGATTAACTGCTGATACGAATTGTTTATACAATCTGGAGCTAATTGTTTATACTTTTACATTTTCTCCTCGTGTGGAAGTGAAATGTTGGCCCTCACAGTATCTCTTATTGAGCGAAGTGGAACTTAAAATGTATTTTCTTAGGCAACATGCTTGTATATTATGTACAATTTAATGTATTCACTGCATTCACTATTGTAAAAAGAGGAAAATATTCTACTTTCCGAAACGTATAGAGTTTTTAATTCATGGTTTCTCTGTGGCCTGATGATGGCTGTTTGAGCCGAAACCTGTAGCTTGTATACGCTTTAAAAGTCGAAGTGTTGGTGGTAACTGTGATTAATAAGTGAAAATACACTTTGGCATCCTATGGCCCTGGGGTCGACTCAGTCTCTAACAGAAATGAGTACCAGGAATATTTCCTGGGCGGTAAACGCGGTCGGTGCGTGGGGCTGACAACCTTACCACCTTCATGTGCCGATTGTCTAGAAATCTGGGAGCCTAGACCTCCTGGAACTCTCTGGGCCTGTCCAGGCCTGTAGTGGGACTGCTTTACCTTTACCTTACACTTTTGCATCTGCACACCAACTGGGATGTTCAATATTAAAATTAAAATATATTATTCACCTGGGCATTAGGTATATTTGAATGACATATTTCGCGCTCCAGCCCCCTTATCCCAACGATAGGTACCTACTTATAGATATAGATATAGGAATGGGTCCGGTTACAACCGGTCAATGTGTGGTGGCATTGAAGCAAGATGTTTCTGTAAGTAATTTATAACAATGCAGTTCCTGTCTTGGGGGTAAACCATTGCATTTCAGGTACAGGGACTGAGTTAAAGTTATTCTGGACTTGATCCGTGTTTAGGTGTTAGAATTATAATAGGTGCACTGTGCAGGGAGTATGCAGAGTTCGTGACTGTTAAGCAGATGGTGCGTGTAGTCACCGCTGTCCCTTCAAGGGTTAATAAGCTGTCCCAGCACACAGTCGAAGCCTGCTCGTGTATACCAGGGTTCCTCAACTTTTGCTCCTTGCAGCATGCTCGGTATATTCGATTCTTTTTCGCATCACTGTAGAATCTGAATGTAACGTCTGTATAGCGACAGGGCTGCATGCTGGACCGTGAGGGTTCGAACCCCGGTAGAGGCAAGAGTTTTTTTTGGCTCTGCAACGTCCAAACCGGCTGTAGGGCCCACCTGGCCTCTTGTGTAATAAATACCGGGTTTTTATCCCGAGGATAAAGCGGCCGGGGCGTGAACTTGATCGCTCCGTTGCGGTGAGGTTAAGAATGCGTGGAGCTATATTCGTAAACTCCAGTACTGTACTTACACAGAACTTGTTGCTAGTCGGTAGTTGCAAATTGTATTGTAATCAGTATGTCAGCACTGAAGGCGTTGTAGGCGGTCATGTGTCACCTGATTGTGAATTAATGTTTAAAATGATTCTGTTGCATGAGTTATGATATGTAATAAAATTTTGCCTGAAGTGATGAGCTGAAGATAAAGTTCTGTATAGAAAAGTTTAGCATGCGGCCATTAATAATAAAATTATTAATAAAATTGTGTATACAAAAATACAGTTTATAATCAGTAACAAAAATTCTGTGTAGAAGAATTCAGTATACAATCATTAATAATAAAATTATTAATAATAAAAATTATGTGTAGAAAAATCCAGTATACAGGCATTAATAATAAAATTATTAATAAAAATTTGTATAGGAAGATTCAGTATAGATTATTAATAATGAAATTATTAATAGAAATTGTGTATAGGAAAATTCAGTATAAGATCATAATAAAATTATTAATAAAAATTCTGTATAAAAATTCAGTATACATCATTAATAATAAAACTATTGACAATTCTCTATAGAAAAATTCAGTACACAGTCATTACTAATAAAACTGTTAGTAACAGAAGGTGTGTCCTCTAGCCAACGCCACTGGCGGTAGGCCTTAAGCTGAAAGGCGTTTAGATTCGTGATGTATGATCACTGCATAACGAGTGTGTGTGTGTGTGTGTGTGTGTGTGTGTGTGTGTGTGTGTGTGTGNGTGTGTGTGTGTGTGTGTGTGTGTGTGTGTGTGTGTGTGTGTGTGTGTGTGTGTGTGTCCGCTTGGTCTTTGTGTGGGGTATTTTGCTTAAGAACTGTCTTAAGATGATCATTGCATGGAAACGCTTTCGAAAATTACTGTAGATGATTTCGCAACGTCAATAGGACTGATCACTCGCAAGGGACAGAATGAATTTGAGATTGGAAGAGTTTCGTATGGCCTTTGTAACCAGGAGCATCCACCAGGGAGGCTGCAAGAGGAGTGCAGCTCGTGCGAGTTGAAATGTGACTTGTGTGTGACTGTATTGGATATGCGTACTGTATTGCGTGTGTGTGCGTGTCTGCGCACAGCAATGATGTTATCGCCTTGCCGGATTCGAATGTGTGCGCTACAGGGCCTTCCAATAAGTCGCGTATTCAACTTCAGTATCTTGTATTCAGTGTGGCATATCGGTCGATAAATTGCCCAGCTGGGGAATTTACTTGAGTTATGATATCTTTAGGGTTAGTTATGGCCTGTCTTCTGGAGATCTGGATGTAAAGCAATCCAGGCCCTTACGACTCCAGGAGTTCCAGGCTGTCGGAGTTTGTAAGCAATCGGCACATGAAGGTGGTAATGTCAGTCCAACGCACCGGCCGCCTTTACCCCCAGGAGATATCCCTGGTACTTATTTTTGTTAGAGGCCGAGTCGACCCCGGGACCATTGTGCGGCCGGAAGGATTATGTCAGTATAAAATTCCAGTGGCGACCATCGGGCATCGAACCCGCGACCTTCCGGCTTGTAGAACAGTGCCTCAACCAACTGCGCCACCGTGTAACCCCAGATCTAGACTTAGATGGAACTTATCAGCCATTGGCTGTAAATGTGCGGACTCGACTGCAGTGGCTCAGATGAGGTCAAATAGCAGTTGTTCGTGAACTTCGTAACGAGGTTCCTGGTTCCCTTAAGACTAACTAATGAATGCGATGGAGCCTAATTATTCTTGACAAGGTGACGGTTGATGAAGCAGGCAAAAAATTTCACGCTTTTTATGGAATCCGCAGGTTCATTACCTTTTTTACAAGCACCTCCCATTGGTCTGTATCCTGAGCCAGCTGAATGCAGCACACACCTTCCAGAGCCCTTCCTGTTTGTCTAGTTCTCGTTCTTTACGTCGTTCAAGGGATTATCTGGATGCGCCGGAAGTCGATCTCCGAAGATTTGTACGTTCGTTCATTCATTCATTCATTCATTCATTCATTCATTCATTCATTCATTCATTCATTTTGTACTCTGTCTTACGCCAGGTCCGTAGCCTCTCCCAAAGCGAGTTCTCCACACAGTGCGATCTAGTGCTTCCTCTTTTAATTACCAGTATGCCTGCTTTCTCTTAACCTTTTAAAGCCTAGCGGTAACTTTACGTACCACCAGGTTTAACATTAAAAGATTCTACGTGGTGCCCACATTGCGTTTATGTGTTTTGTACGGATCTCAGAACAAACAGCAACTTTTGCCTTATAAAACATTAAGAGACTGGTTTTTATAACCGAGGTGGAGAGTGTTTACAGCGCGGTACGGACTGAGTCCTTATATAAAACACATACGCTTCGTATTTAAAGGGTTAATGTCATCCAGTAGCTGCTTACGTCTTCTTCCACGTCTTCCTGTCAATTTTGCAGATCTGCACGGGGCAACGTCCCAGCAGACTTGACTGTTCATCGTCACTGCTCTGAGAAGCTAAAATCTCGAATCCCGAATCACTCTAATAATTGAGCTATCTCCTTTCAGTCGTTACATTACTTCGACCGACCACGTTGGCTCACGCGGTAAGACGTAAGATTTATATTTAGAGGTGCCAGGTTCCGGTCTCAGCCGGGCTGTTTCGCTCGGTGACTTCTGTAAAGTGGCAGGTTAATGTCAGGCCGCGACTTCTTCCTTCCATGTCCTTTGAAGTTCTTTATTCAGTTATCCAGGGTTTCACAAATCCTGGGCGACTTAGTGGCACCTGATATCTGTGGGTCCTCAGTATGGAGCTTGCTTTATGTTATCCTTTTGACACATAGAATTTCGACCTGGCTCATTGGTTTTTTGAAAAATTTTTGGAACGCTGCTTCAGTCAGCCAACCTTTCGACGCTATATATTATGAGGAACTGACACACTCGTTTAACCCTTTAAAGACGAAGCGTATCTGTTTTATATAAGGACTCAGTGCGTACCGCGCTGTAAACACTCTCCACTTCGGTTATAAAAACCAATCGCTTAATGTTTTATAAGGCAAAAGTTGCTGTTTGTTCTGAGATCCGTACAAAACGTATAAACGCAATATGGGCACCACGTAGAATTTTTTAATGTTAAACCTGGTGGTACGTAAAGTCACCGCTAGGCTTTAAAAGGTTAATAGACAACACCGTGAGGCTGTCAGGCGTGTTCAAAATATTCTTTGTCCGTTGGACTTCGAAAGTGAAAGGTGGTAGTTTCGAATCGTGACTTCTGAGTCACCCGGTATAATATGCGTGTGGCGAGCTGGTTATCTCGCGCGCGCGCGCGCGCTCGTGTGTGTGTGCAAGTGTGTTGCAACTATCCAAACAGGGAACGCAGAATATATGACGATAATTAGAAGTTCGGACTTGTCGATTGCCTCTGCGCTAGACTAAAGATTTATAACTGCGATGAAAATGAATGGGCGTGGCATAGGGTGGGAGAGAAGTGCGAAGAGGGTGCATGTGTGTGTGTGTGTGTGTGTGTGTGTGTGTGTGTGTGTGTGTGTGTGTGTGTGTGTGCGTGTGTGTGAGTGTGAGACAGAAAGGGAAATAATCGTTATGCTCTCCATACGTATTTGTCAAAATACAGTATTGTAGTGGAACGTGTGTGATACGATCTTGTAGCGGTCAATAAGTAAGCAATGTTACGTTTTTCTTTGGTGTGGAGGCGGGCAGGTGACAGCAACAGAAATATGAAGTGTGAAAAATTGCTTTTGTGATAGAGTTTGATATTTTGTGTGTGTGTGTGTGTGTGTGTGTGTGTGAGAGAGAGAGAGAGAGAGAGAGAATATTTGTTCTATGACTGTGGAATGTTTTGGTCACCTGTGTCTATTAGAATAAGGAGGACACCTATCAGTGTTTACGTAGAGCAGTAGTATTGATAGAACGCTATGTGTGACACACACGTATAAAGTGACGTCTTGTGTGTGTGTGTGTGTGTGTGTGTGCGCGCGCGCGCTATAGGTACGTAGGGGTGGTGTGAGAAGAATGTTCTGTGGGTTTCCCATCGCGTTGTGTGTGTGCATAACCGTTTTTAGTCTGTACAGACAAGCTTAACACAACTTCTCGTTTTCCGCCTTTATACTTTTTCCTTAAAATTGTATTTTGCCTGATGATGGACGCCCTGTGCGGCCGAAACATGTAGCAGTATTAGTAATAAAGAGCCGGAAAACGAGAAGTTGCGTTGACCTTGTCGCTACGGACCAGAAAAGGAGAGGAATGTAGTTGTCTTACAATAGCAAATCAGTTGGTACCTGAAGTAGCTGTTTTTACGTGGATAACACGGCTGGGGCACGAAGCTGTCCACTCTGTTCCGTCTAGTACCGAGGTTAAGAATGAATGGAGCAATACTCCCACTCTACCATATGCGTTCATGGCGCGCACAGAGACAACTTTTTCGTATCTCTGCGTATCTAACGCGAATATTTAAATTGTGTGGCCCGAGACGGAGGCGCTAAACCTTCACAGTAAGCCGGTTTATGTGCTTCTGCTAGCATGGATTCTGGCCTTACAACAAGTAAATACAGTCAAACCCGGTTATAACGACATCGGTTTATGGTACGCCTCACCTATAGCGTTAAATATTTTGTGGTTCCAGTTCATTCGTCACTTTTTAACCATAACATTAAACGCCTCGGTTATAACGACGCTCGTTTTTAACGGCAGAAAATATTCAGCCCCTTTCATGACGTTATAACCGGGTTTGACTATATATGTAACGTATACAAAGATAGGCAACAGTGAGTGTCCCACACGGAACAGGAGACCAATCCGACGGGAATTGAAGCAGTTACAGAAAATTGCCCATTAAGTTGGCAACACTGCATCAGTGTGTCTTAAAGTAATCGATTTCCAGCGTGGGCTCTAGGCTTCCTTTATCGACTGAATGTAGATTTCTTTTGAAACCCTTTGATAATTTTCCTCAGGTCTATTTTTGTGGTCTATTAACGAAAATAGACGATCTTTGTAATTAGGTATGCTCTATATCTAAATGCTCAAATTAACTTTCTGAATAATTAAATACCGGTAATATGTTTTTAAGACATCGTTTTTTTAAGAGGCCGCTTGTGTTTGGATCCCTTTAACGCGGCCATCACTTGTTGAGCCACGGTATAAATTGCTTTCAGTGGCAGATTAGATTGGATGCGCTTGACTTACTGTAGTTTTTATATAATTGTTTTCTTGCTTCTTCTCCCAGAGTTAGTCGACTGTGAGCATTAAACTGGTTTTGTGTTAATTAGAGGATGTGGCTGGAGCTGGGGGGGGGGGGGGTATAGAGAAGAACTTTTTTTTATTTTTTATTTTTTTTTTCGGTTTTCTTATCTGTGCACGTGCATTTTGCTCTGTACAGTCTGGGTATTGGAAGTTGCAGTCAAAAGTCCGTATTAGATTCTGCTAAAAATAGCTCGTGCTGACGAAATGCGATTGAAGGGCGAATCCCGAGGGCGGTTTGGACATTTGCGCCTTTTGTAACTTCCGTATTCTGATAGCATTATTGGACTTTGATTCCTTATCTCAATATTGTGATTAAGTTATGATCTGAGCGACCGGAGAATCGGGATTTGATCCCCGGTAGGGCCAGATATATTTCTCTTCTCACTGTGTCCAAACCATGTCTGGGGCCCATCCTGGCTCTATGCTTGGGGATAAAGCACCTGGGAAGTGAAACTGAACAATCACCGCCGCGTAGAACCGAGATGAATTCATGGAGTTACACCTCCATTCCGCCATATGCCTTCATGGCGTAGTGCGTGATTATACACAGGGAGTATAAATAGTATTTATACACCATTAACACTACTTTTATAATTATTGTAGTAATAATAATAATTATTATTAGTAATTAATTTGTCACATTACATATAGCAACATGTTTCGATCTTAAATCTTAAGGGCGAATCTAATGGAATATACAATTGTAAAATTCCGAAATTTTATGAATTATAAAATCTCATGTGTCAGTTATGGAATGGGATCTAAATTCCTTACGAAGGTATTTCCAGATTAGCCTGAAAGTGACTGAACTAAAGTCGAAACATGTTGCTAGACGTAATGTGACAAATTATTTATTACTAATAAGAATTGTGTTGGCGGTGTGTAAGTGCCATTTATTAACACAGATACACGACTCTGTGCCACACATCAAAGTTATGCGCGGGTAGACTTTTACTTTCTCTGGTTTACAAGATTTTTTTTTCTGGGATATTTCAGTGAATGAACTGACTGGGCTACAGGCTGGGAAACCGAGTGGTCGTGTTTCAGTTCCCGGCAGGGATAAGAGTGCTTATTTTACGGAAATTAAACTAGCTTAGTGAATGAACACGAACGGAAGGACGAGGTGGTAGACCTACTTTGTTCTGATGTGAAGAAATCAATCTTTATGTTTGTACTGGAATTTTAGGTACATCCTGTACGTTTGTCGTAGCATTTTAGGTACATCCTGTATATTTATTTGCGGGCTTTCAGGCTTCCGCCTGGGAGTAGTTCAGGCCTTCACTCGTGTGGGATCTACGCCTTGAAACCCCCCCAGATTATCGAAGATCTTACGTATTTCTTTATTGTATCTTTCCCTAAAGGTGCTTTCAGTTGCTCACCCCTTCTATTGCCTCGACGGATGTGGTTGGTGAGCGAACATGGGGTAATCGAACACTCTATGTGTAGGTCTTGTACTGAGGAAACCCACGATAATCTCAACATGTCTCTGGAGCAAGGTACGGAACCTCCAAACTTCTAGGCAGAATTTCTACTCATTTCGGTCCGTTGAGTGGAAATTGCGCGGGGGGAGGGGGGGGGGGTAGGCGAGAAATTTCCTGATAACGATATTTTGACGGCGACCTAGCACGCGTGTCTTTAGTTCAGTATATTCAGTTTAACGTCAGAAATTAACCTTTTAAAGCCTAGCGGTAACTTTACACAGCACCAGGTTTAACATTCAAAAATTCTACGTGGCGCCCACATTGCGTTTATGTGTTTTGTACGGATCTCGGAACAAACAGCAACTTTTGCCTTATAAAACATTAAGAGACTGGTTTTTATAACCGAAGTAGAGAGTGTTTACAGCGCGGTATACACTGAGTCCTTATATAACACGGATACGCTTCGTCTTCAAAGGGTTAAAGAAGACTTCATTTTCAGAGTCGGTTTCTCGTTTCTCATTAACCACCTCGTGTGACTGGTGTTTTAATTATAAAAGCTGGTATTCTGTTAAGCCTGTTAATGAATGCACCCGCCACCTGATGTCCCCTAAGCCTGTGTTTTGTCCCACGGCGTAGGAATGGAATGCAGTCGTATTAGAATGACTGGCATCGCACACATGTCGGGACATTTCAGTGCTAACCAGAAACACAGTGAGTTTCTGTCTGTCTGCCTGTCTGTCTGTGACAGATATTTCACCAAACATGTCGCCATTTCAATGCTGCTCTTGCTATGGCAATGTATGTATTTTTTTTGTTAGGTTGGTAGTTGCTGTAGCTAGGGAAGCGACATGTTTAGAGGGTGTTTGTAGAAGGACAAGGGGATGGGGTGGTTTGGAATGTGGCAGCCAAGGAGTAACGATCCTTCGAGTATTGTCTGTTGTCTGTTCGCTGCAGCATACCACATGTAGGGTGATGGGATTTTGGACACATGCGATTCAATCTAAAATATTGTTTTTGTCCCTTGTTCCATATAAAAATATAAAGTGTACAAAAATGTAAAGGTGAAGTTTGCCCAGTTCTAAATTAACCGTTTAAAGACGAAGCGTGTCTGTTTTATATAAGGACTCACTGCGTACCGCGCTGTAAACACTCTCCCCTTCGCTTATAAAAACCAATCTCTTAATGTTTTATAAGGCAAAAGTTGCTGTTTGTTCTGAGATCCGTACAAAACACATAAACGCGATGTGGGCACCACGTAGAATTTTTTAGTGTTAAACCTGGTCGTATGTAAAGTTACCGCTAGTCTTTAAAAGGTTAAGCACCCCGCCACGAAGGCGTGTTGGGGAGTGCAGGTTGGAGGTATAGCTCCACGCATGCTTGATATTGGCATTCGTTGCAGACGTGTCTGTGGTCACCTGCCCATTTCTGCCGCTTTACCCCGCCATGAAAAAAAAAGCACTGCATTTATTGAATAGAAGGTTGAACGGGCCCCCACAATGGACCTTGAGGCTTTGGAAGAGAGAAAAATTTTAAACCCCGTTTTCTTGGTCTGTACACCCATAGCCAAGTCACAGTACCGACTGAGGTGTCCTGGTTGCACAATTATAGGTTTGTGTAGACTGTTATCGCTGTGTTTTGTGATGCGATGCTGTGTAGTTTGGTACACATATGCGAACATCGTGCAGGAGTGTGCCCTGCCCGGAGGAATTTCGGTAACCGCGGGCCACGCTCTGCCCCGTCGTTAGTTGTGTCTGTATGATTTGTAATATAGAGTTGATGAATAATGTAATATATGGCGTTCTGACAGATGTGACTGTGGAGGATCCTAGTGCGTTCTAGGATTTGACGCTGTGTGGACGGGCAGAAATTTACCGAGATTAAGGGAGTTAGGCACCGGTTGCCTGCATCATCTGGGTAGAATATACGTAGAGTAGAAGGTTCTTGCCGATAAACTTTGTGAGTTTCTACCAGACTGCACGGAGTCACATCTTAGAAAGCTTTAGAATATTATTCAGGGACCTAAAGAACTTATGACTAATTTTTGAGTTTGCAGCTTACGCCAGGTGTGCGCCCAGAATTTTTTAGTGTCCGAGGGGGGGAGGGGAGGAGCTGACGAGGCTACGTATAATTTATGTTTGAGTTAAAAAAAGTCATAAAATCGTGTCGTGGGTGTAACTGTAACATAACGCCGTTTGCAGTTGCATTTATATAAACACAAATATAACTACGTGTTCTGCGACTCATTCAAATTTAAATCACAAAGTCTGATTGTGTCTAACCCTTTAAAGACGAAGTGTACCTGTTTTATATAAGGATTCAGTGCGTACCGCGCTGTAAACACTCTCCACTACGGTTATAAAAACCAGTCTCGTAATGTTTTATAAGGCAAAAGTTGCTGTTTGTTCTGAGATCCGTACAAAACACATAAACGCAATGTGGGCACCACGTAGAATTTTTTAATGTTAAACCTGGTGGTACGTAAAGTTACCGCTAGGCTTTAAAAGGTCAATTTCATCTAAAGACATCCTAAATTCTTTATTATGTTTTTCACAAATTCCAATCTACCTGTCATTAGCCGATTTCAGTCGGTGATTTCGGCTGAAGGGGAAATCACATAAAACGTTTGATATCATCGTGTCTACAAAATCTGTATTTTTAAAGTTTTGATTTGAGAGGGGGGGGGGGTGCTGCAGCCCTGCAGACTCGCTCCTTCTTGGGTGCGCTTCTGTCTTACATTGCTGAGTAAGAAGACGATTGATTGATTGATTGATTGATTGTGTTTTGTTACAGGTAAGTTCCGACATTCTCGCCTTCGCGTGACTAGACGCTGGATCAGCTGCCGCACAGGTAGGCGCTGTAATGTGGCCGTACTCTGCAATGTGACGTGTAATTCGGTGGATTGCTATCGACGTTTCGGAAGATTGTGTCTTCTCTAACTTGTGGGTGGATGATTGAGGTCGATTGTCCCTCATGTTGGTGCCTGTCTTTCGAACCACACTATAACTCCAATTATCGGGACGCCGGTTATCCGGATTGGCTACGCCCTTCAGGTAAGTTTGTCGAGAATTCTGCAAAACTAATTTGCCTTGAAATTGCCTGTTTCGGATCGAGTACAGTACTGTCAAGTGTTACGGCTGTCTAGAACTTCAAATCAGGCGTGGTTTAAAAATATGTAGCCTAAAAATAACCGTTTGTAGAAATTTTTTTTTCCACTTTAAACTACCAATGTAGCCTATTTTCAGAGAAAAGTCCAGTTATCCGGATTTTCTGCATATCGCGGTCTCATTTATTCCGGATAATTGGAGTTATACTGTATACGGTGTTGCAGTCTGTGCCATAGCTTGAAATTATATGGACGGGGGTAAGATTTGAGGCCGAGTTTCCGGGAGGGGCAGAAATATCTCTCTTTTCCGCCTTCCCCAAATCGTCTGTTTGGTCTCATCTGGATTTCTTATCGAGCAGGTATTGTTATAAAGCGGCTGTTGTGCGTGATTGTGCAAGAGGACGCGATACAGATGTCTTATCCCTTTGATAAACGGCGCGGCGCCTGTTTGTAAAGGCAAGTGCGCGCGCGATTTGTTTTGTTCCTGCTCTTCAGATGCTATTGCACTTTTGAGTATAATTAGACGCGGGCGTGCTGACAGCGAGTCTATTGTTCTATCCTCAAAGTCGTCTTAACGCTCTGTTTTTCATGTACGAAAATACCGCACAGTGCTGAGTGGGTAACTAACACATTTCCTGCTGACAGATTTGTGCGAAGTGGCAAGAATTCGAATGACATGCTACAGTCTGAATACTCTGTGCTGACGGTTTAGACATCGCAAACTTACTTGATAAGGAAATGAAATTTTTAGGGAGTCATTATTACATGAAGAATGTTGCAGTGGTTGGTTTCGGTCACGTGGTTTTATTCTGTGCCGTTGTACGTTGAATAACCCTTAAAGTATGATTACATGGAATTATATTTAAGGATCCAGTTCGTACCGCGCAGTAAACACATTTAGTCTGTTTTAAAAATAAATCAGTTGATGCGGTGTAAGGAAATAATCACCTGTTTTTAGGCGCGTTGGAAAAATTTCGAAAAGCGACAGTTAGCTTCGTCATGTCTGTCCGTCCGTCCGCATGGACGATCTCGGTTCCTGTTGGACGGAGTTTTATGGATATCTGTGTATTTTTCGAAAATGTATCGAGAAAATTCAAGTTTTATTAAAATCTTAAAAGAATAACGGATACTTTGCATGAATACCCATGTACATTTATGATGACTGGTAAAATTTGTCGAACATATTCCCTGTGCCTACAGACTGTGTCTTAACCTTTTAAAGCCTAGCGCTAACTTTACGTACTACCCGGTTTAACATCCATATATTCTACGTGGTGCCCACATTGCGTTTATGTGTTTCGTACGGATCTCAGAACAAACAGCAACTTTTGCCTTATAAAACATTAAGAGATTGGTTTTTATAGCCGAAGTGGAGAGTGTTTACAGCGCGGTACGCACTGATTCCTTATATAAAACAGATACGCTTCGTCTTTAAAGGGTTAAAGGACTGTATATGGGGTGGAATTAACACCTCACGTTTCAGAAGTCCGCACGATATGGAAGTAGGTGTCGTATTTCCAGGGAAAGGACGTTTAGTGTAGTTGGGAAGGGGTGTTGTGTTACTAAATGATTTTCAGTCTGAAGAGACTGTATTGTATGAAATGGAATGTGAATGTGAATGTGAATGTGAATGTGAAAGTGAATTGTGTATGTTAGAATTTCGAAGGAGGCAGTGAACGTTCGTTTTACCGTACTATACCAGACGCGTCTGTTGAGAGAGAGAGAGGAAGAGGAAAGTCTGTATGAACCGTAGGCAGGTAACCGAGTAGTCGTGTTTGAACCGACTGCGTCTAAGGTACGAGGTTAAACAGGTTAAACACTTTACGCAGACCTTCTGGTGTCTGTGTGACCATGGCGTGGTGTTTCTTGAGGTTGCGGCCGGCTGATAAGGGGTGGCAATCCAGCTTGTGAATTTGGTTGGGTCTAACTATTCCTCAGTGTAAAAAAGAAATAAAAAGAAGGAAAAAAACAGTCTTACGACGTTTTACACCGGATCTGGGATTTATTGACTCTTGTAAATACGCCAATGATGTTTTGGCTTCCATTAAATGCGGACAAGTCCTGGACTAGCTGATTTGCCACCAGTTTCCCGAGAAGGCCATCATCCTTGGAATGAGACGGAGTTTACGCACTTGGGTAGCACTTTGTAAAACTGCGTTATGCAATCAGAATTACATTTTTGCAACACCACTTACTTATTGGCCCCCCCCCCCCCCTCCCGGCCTGCCTTGGTCGCAGTTTAAAGAGCTGCCTTTTTCGTCTTGCCGTCAGAGTCTTTGAGTCCAGCTGACTTCCCTATATAAGTTACATTAACCGCTTACGAACTACTGTGGTGCAACACATCCTGTTTTTGTACTGAAATTCGAGCCCAGGAATGCCGTTTGGCTGCGTGGTAATAGAATGGACTCCTGCCGGCAAATATCACTTGATGGCATTGATGTTGCGTCGAATAAAACTGGGTGATGATCCGGTGGAGTGAGTGAGTGAGTGAGTGAGAGAGAGAGTGGGTGAGTGAGTGTGAGTGAGAGAGTGAGTGAGAGTGAGTGAGTGAGAGAGTGAGTGGGTGAGTGAGTGAGTGGGTGCGTGAGTGAGAGGGTGAGTGAGTGGGTGAGAGTGAGTGAGTGAGAGGGTGAGTGAGTGAGTGAGTGTGAGAGAGAGTGAGTGAGAGTGAGTGAGTGAGAGAGTGAGTGGGTGAGTGAGAGAGTGAGTGGGTGCGTGAGTGAGAGGGTGAGTGAGTGGGGGAGAGTGAGTGAGTGAGAGGGTGAGTGAATGAGTGTGATCTTACAGGATAGGCTACGTTGAAATCTGTTCTAATGTTGTACATGCAGTGCAGTATGGCATTTTCCTTGTTACAAAACCAATATCGTGCACATGCAAGGTAAAGCAACTGTGATGTTGTATATGCTTTATACGTGCATACTGTTGGTTCTATAGTACAGTAGAACCCGTTTATAACGACATTGGTTTATACGACATCTCGCCTGTAGAGTCAGATATTGTGTCGTACCAATTAATTCACTTTAATTTTAGGCTACCGCCGCGATGTTGATAACATCTGCGCTCCTCTGGGATGTTACCACACGACGCCTCGTGATATCGCAGAAGAGCGCAGAGGTAGTCCGTCACTATGAACCATAACAGTATATGTTTCGGTTACAGCGACGCTCGTTTATAACGACACAAAATATTCAGTCCCTTTCATGACGTTACAACCGGGTTCGACTGTAATTGAAATCTTTAGTTAGTTTTTGAATCTTCATCACATTAAACCGCGTGGTCTTTATGAATAAGCTGTTTATAATTGCAAGACGATTAATTCGCTTTGTATCGTAGATAACAAGAATCACTGTAGACTCAGTCGAACACAATATATCTAGGAAATATTCAGTATCAACTGAGCAACATGTTTCGGCCCAACGGGCCATCTTCATATTGCGAACCTGATGACGGCCCGTTGGTTACGCTGAAAGTGCGGACGCGCGTGGATATAGCGAATGGGTTTCTAACAGGTAAACCATATTGTACGAGGGGCCGGACACATCCTGGCTGCAGGATTTGACAGAGAAGGTCGAAACTTGACTAGTTACATGTGGAGAACAGAGCGGAGTACAGCCACTGTGACTGCCCGACTGCCCAGTCGGCAGTCATCCGGTCTGAATCTTGTTTAACGCTTGATTGGACTGGTTTCCTTTCCTTTTTTGTTTCTTTCCTTATTACATCAGCTTTTCCAACGTTTGATTTCGTCGTTAGCTGCATTGCGGTTTCGTCTTGCTGTTTTACGTAACGATACACAGGCATAAAAACACAGCTGTTGTTTCGTTTCGTAGTCCTTCCCTCTTCTACCTACTCACAGTAGGTATTGAGGTTGTTTTATTTTCGCTTGATCACACTCAGGCACACACTACAGGCGGTAAGACTCCTCTGGACGAGGGATCGGCCCATCGCAGAGACATCTACCAGCCAACAAAAAACACTGTACAAGAGACAAACATCCATGCCCCCGGTGGGATTCGAACCCACGATCCCAACAAGCGCTGGCCCGCAGACCTACATCTTAGACCGCGCTGCCACGCAGCTGTTGTACAAGCAAAAATTAATCTCAAACTCAGATCAAGCTTCTCACAGGGATCTACAAAAGCGGGGGGGGGGGGGGGCCCCCCGGTGGGTTAGGTGTGATTGCAGAGCGTTGCGTGTTTTCTGCTGAGGGCACTGGAGAAATCCAAGCATACAAAGTGTTTATTTTCCAATTCATACGTTAACCAATGCACCAATTGAGGTAATGGTCCGCCAGGATGTGAGGCAGTTACTATACGAACCGTCTTTTCAGAGTAACTCGCTGTCTCAATCTTCAGGGTTCCCTGAAGACCAAACTGACGCGTTCTAAATATTGGCACTTATATTAATTACAGTCGAACCCGGTTATGAAGCCATCGGTTTATACGATACCACGCCTATAGAGTGAGGTTTTCTGAGGTACTAATCAATTCGTCGCTGTTAGCCATAACATTACACACCTCTGCTATAACGGCACTCTTTTATAACGACACAAAATATTCAGTCCGTTTCATGACGTTATAACCGAGTTCGACTGTAGTATTCGTAAATTCTGTGGCGTCAAATGCAATAAGACGGTAATTGTAACGCTCAGAGTTGTTACAACGTGCAGTGTACCGCGCACCCCGTGCGCCGAGCAGAGAATATTAAGAATCGGTCGGACAGTAAGCTGACAGTGTATATTTTTTTTGGCTCTTTAGATTCGCACTTAATAAAACCCCTTTATTTGTAATTGTATTGCTATCCTACTGCTTTTCCACGTAGTCCCTCCCACAGTTTAGACACTTATCATATCGTGGGACGGAATTTGAAACTAGGGTTTTCGGGAACGAAACAGAGTGTTCCATGACGTTTCGTACTACGTGTTTGAGGGATAATAATATTAAAATTAATTGTTTGGACTAAACTTCCTTTGTGGTTCACCGACGTGCCGACAAGGGCACGTCGCTGAATCTGGTGGTTATATAGAAGGTGAGTAATTTCTTGACCAAGCTGGAAGGCAAAGGTTATAAAAAAGGAGCGCATTTCATTCAAATACCCATAATTGCCCGTGGTAACTATATACAAGTGTACCATCTGTCATGTTGTTAAGAAGCTTTGTTTGTCATGTGTTCGTATGATTCTCAGAGCAAACAGCGGTTATCTTCAGATCTTCGCTCTTCTGGGATGTTACGCAGCGTAGATTGGTTAATTATGGACGTTTCGGGGGGATTGGACCAATAAGTTGTCCCGAAACGTCGGTAATTGTAAATCTGTACTGCTAACCTCCCAGAAGTTTGAAGATTTCATATACAACTCGGTAGAAGTCTAAAATAAGCGGTTATCTCGTTAAACAGTATTAACCGACTGGTCTCACTGTTAGAAGCACGTTGTACTGTCTTTGAGGTATGCTTATTTAAACGTAATGTGGATTGATGCCGACCTTTAAATGGTTAGTTAGCATTAAGTCATGTCCCATTATTTCCCTTTGTTCCAAACATCTTCGTGTACGTCTTGTTCTTAAACAGCCGGTACTGGGAAGTGCCATATTTAAACAGCGGAGATTAATTTTGGAATGCCAGTAAAACATCTTGCCAATTCTGATGTGAATCAAAGTCTATTTTAAACGTGTTTTTTTAAAGTGCTTCATTGCCGTAAGTTCATTACTCCGGTATCCGTAAGCCCTTGTATTCTCATTCCTTTGTTCCCAAACACCTATCATGGTGAAAAAAAAGACTTCCTTTGTCCCATTTCTTCTGTCCCTATTTTTCATTTTCTTTCTTCCTCTTCTCTCTCATCACCTGTTCTCTTTGTTTCCCCTTCGTTCTCTCTCCTGTAGAATACACCACATTTAAAATACAAGCATAATTTTAGACTACAGACGGGAGATGTTGCCAGTTTTGATACGGGAAAACAGTAACGTCCATTTTTAAGCGTTGTCATTATAAATTTTGAGAGTGCAGCAGTTTTCTTTTCCCCCTTCCGCTTGGCATGAGGCGAAATACGCGCGGTAGACTCCGAGTGGCCAGGCTCGTAAATAAGTCAACGTAATAGCATCTACATCTACATCTAGTTTATTTACATGGAACTACTGCGGCGGCATAGTTTTCATTTGTTGCCAGGATACGGCCCCCGCCCCCCATCCCAACACTCACCCTCCCGAACCCCCTTCCTGTAATGGATATTGGTACATTTTCACGTAGTTGGGGTTGTTACGCACGTTATGCAGCCGTGCAATTAATATTCGTTCATTTCATAGTCCTGACCTCTTCTGCGTACTCACGGTAGGTGTCGAGGTTGTTTATTTTCACTTGATCACACTCAGACACACACCGAGGTCGGTAGGACTCCTCTGGACGAGGGATCGGCCCGTCGCAGAGACCTCTACTTCACAAGACAAACACTCACAAGAGACAAACATCCATGCCTCCGGTGGGATTCGAACCCACGATCCCAGCAAGCGCTCTGCCGCAGACCTACACCTTAGACCGCGCGGCCACTGGGATCGGCGCAATTAATATTACTGTTTCAAATGTTTTGTGGTGGATACTTTTCTAGTTGTATCGTTCTGATATTTGGGAGTATGGAGGCAAAAGATTATTGTAATATTGTAATCGTTCATGTGTTTACACTAGGGCCGTTAGTCGGCAGTTCCCTCTCATTAGTGGCATGAACCTCCAGACATTTATTTCATTGTGCAGGCCAATTAAACTTTAGAAATGTTTTGGGCAGACCAAAGTTACCGATGGAGTCCTTGGACTTTTCTCGTGGGTCCCCTCATGTTTGCTTATTTTAATTATTTAAGGAAGGAAATTGACTTTAATTATATTTCACCCCTCTTTTGTAAAAAGGGGCTAACTGCCACTTTGAACTCAACTGAATTACGTGTAGCACATCATTCAACTAATTACCCTTTATGATATGTAAAATGATGGCAACTGCATCTTCAAGAATAACCAAGACAGGTGTGGGATATCCTACCTCTCAAAGCATGTGTCATGTGTAAAATGGAGCCGCCTTCTCACTCCTCCTGTAAAATTGATATTTTGTGGTGTGTCCCCTTTTTCTCAAAATAGGGGCGATATATATATATGTGTGTGTGTGTGTGTCTATATATATATGTATATATATAGGCTAACTTGGGAGGGCAAGGGGGGCTAATGCCCCCCCCACCCCAAATGTTATTAACGAAGTTATGCTTATGTGTATATATATCCATGTACGGCACACTAAACACGCTCGCTGTCGGCTATAAAAACCAATCAGTTAACGTAAAGGAAAGTAGCCACGGTTTCTTGTGAAAGCCATATAGAACATATAAATATACTCTGTGGGCAGAACGTAGGATTTTTGGACGTAGCCACAAGTAACCGCTAGGCTTGAAGGGGTTAGTGCTATAACAGTGTTTCTTTGCTCGGTACCAGTCGTTTTTGTACAGTGTCACCGCAGTTTCAGTCGTTAGCCTAGTTGTGTGGTGGCGTTGGGTCGTGACAGCGCAGTTCTGAATAGTCCGATGTGTGTACGGCCATGTTAAGTCGCTGCGGCTAGTGGCTTCAGGAATTGAATCTTGCGTAAGGTCCAAATTTGACAAGTTTCACAAGAAAGGCATAATTCTAACAACCTGGAGAGAAGCTTCAGTGTTTCCTGAAATGTCTCCACGTTAATGTGTTAGCTTCCAAGTGTTTTCTCTTTTCACATACATTCTTCCGTCATTACTTTCTTGTTCCTCTTTTTTTTTCTTCTTCTTCTTCTTATTATGAGAAGACAGAAGAAGACCAGACTTGTTCCACCGGAACAATCTGTAGATTGTTACTTTCATTTCGTGCCGGAAGATAGCGCTGTGATTGACGTGTTCAGGCCGTGACGACCACTAGCGCTTCTAAAGTTCTCCCCCCCCCCCGTCGCCCCCTCCCCCGTTCCACATAGTGTTGAAAAAAGAACACAGACTCAGTCAGTGTTACACGATGCCCATGTAAATGTGTTAACGTTACCTGCTGCTCACAGGCCATAACATGTACGTTAAAGCACTTGTCGAAAGGTCGTGCCATGGACCAGGTGGTTACTCGCAAGGTTTTCATCGCGGAGGCTCGGACTCGATCCCACGGCAGTCCTTGTGGGGTTGATGACGTAGGACGTGTATTTGTGTCGTGGGTTACACGGTTATTGGTCGGCCAGTGACCGCTGTGGCCTGGGTTCAGTCCCAGGCCAGTCAGTATGGGATTTGTGGTCGACAGAGTGGCACTGGGACAGGTTTTTCTCCGAGTATGTGGATTTTCCTCTTGTCAGTAGCATTCCACCAATGCTGCATATTCCTTCATCCATCATCAAAGCTGTATAGTTTCAGCAGTTGTCAGCATAGGGAAATAACACACTTAAAAAGTTACATTTTGTAAGCATGTACATACGTTCATGCATCGAGTGGGATTGGAGCTCACGATTGGATTGTTTTGTGGATTGGAGATAGTATGCGCTGTAGATGGTAGTTACAGTGATAGTTTCGTTTCGTTTCGCAGTCCTTCCCTCTTCTACGTACTTGTTCACAGCAGGTGTAGAGGGTTTTTATTTTCACTTGATCACACGCAAACACACACCACAGTCGGTAGGACTCCTCTGGACGAGGGATCGGCCTGTCGCAGAGCCCTCTACCCGATAACACACAAACACTCACAAGAGACAAACGTCCATGCCCCCCGGTGGGATACGAACCCACGATCCCAACAAGCGCTCGGCCGCAGACCTACGCCTTAGACCGCGCGGCCACTGGGATCGGCAGTGATAGTTAACACGTTAATTCAATTAACTACACGTCACGAGGTATGTACAGTACATGTGATGAAGTGTAAAGAGACTACGTTGGATCGTATCCAGTGTTCGTAACTCGCAGTGACCACCGTGACAGCGGATCTTACAGCATCTGACCAAAGTCGTGAGTTCGAGCCAGCCACTGTTCTTTATTAGTAATACGTGTTGTGTGGTGACCATCGAATGAACCTGCTAGGGGAATATTAACCGAGAAGCATCTATAACGAACTTCGCTACTCAAAATCGCTTACTTGGCTACAACCTCTTGTAGCGCAACGGACAATGGCTCCTTGTAACCGTCTGTCCATTGTCTTCGCGTTGTTGTATGCGTAGAGCTTGCAGCGACAGGCCTCTGCTTAACGTCGTTCCGCTAGACTGCAGTAAAGAGCAAGAGAGATGCCTGCCTGCCTTTTGCTTCACCTCTGTATTTACTGTGACAATGGTGCTCAGTGTTTGGCTGTTTGTGATGTGCAACCGTTATTTGTTTCTATATCTAGGGTATTTATTTTATTTCTTTGTCTCTGTTTTTTTTTCCTGCTTTATTTAGGTGTGAACTGTTGTCTACCATACTTAATGAAGAGCACGGAGACGTGAGTACTGTCGAAAATGTTTCCAACAATAATGCACCATGTTACGATTTTAATAAAGGGTGTTACAAAGTTATTCCGTTTTCCGGCATGTTTCGGGTAGTGGCCACAACCATAATCAGGGTAGGGTCACGGGCCTAAGCCGCAACAACGCTGCTATGAAGCATAGTTTGTATTTTTATGTACCCATAGTGGCATCCGCTTCACAGTGTGCATAAGCATAAAGTCTGTGTGCGGGAATAAGAGTGCTGAGGGGATACAGCCGAACCCGGTTTTAACGACATCGCTTGATGTTAAGCCTCGCCTATGGCGTTAGATATTCTGTGGTGCCAATTAATTCCTCACTGTTAACATAACATTATACTCCTCGTTTATAACGACACAAAATATTCAGTCCTTTTCATGACGTTATAACCGAGTTAGACGGTATTTGGGCCTAAGAGGGAGGAAGTGACAGGCGACGGCAGTTAACCTCTGTGATCTGTGCTGTTCTTCTTCTGACATTACACCCCGTGGTGGACCTCAGCCTCTTCCACAATTCTCGTCCGGTTTCCAGTGTTAGAAGCTTTTCAACAGAACATTTTCTTTGGGTGGGGCTGTTAGCCCAACGGTCAACCCCCTCAATTTGGAAGACCAAGGGATCTCTTTTTGTCTGGATCATCACCTTTGATCTGTCTTGCATGGGAGGCCCTACCAGCGGCACCACTAGTGTAGCACTCAGGAGCATTTGACCACAGAAGCCCCACCACTGCGTCATGGTAGTGATACCTTCTTGGGGGGGGGGGGGGGGGG
>BLKM01000175.1:715174-794187 GCA_013340265.1 Coptotermes formosanus | reverse complement strand
CACACACACACACACACACACACACACACACACACACACACACACACAAGGGATATTAGCTGAAATGCAAACCCCATCACACTGGAACCTGATCGGCTGCAGCTGGTTTTGCTATCGCCCAGCAGTATTCTTCCGCCATCTTCGTCTCGTTGCGCCTTCATTTCCGCAAGGAAAATTTCGGCGCGTGTTTAAAAAAAGTTACTATTTCAAATTATTTATTTTTTTAAGTTATAACCCCGGACCGTCCAGCCCGTAGCCTAGCTGAAGTTGTCTCTGTAATTAATTAAGCGCCACGCCATGGCGGTAGTTTGTGGAGTAGAGGTGTAGCACCATTTATTCTTACTGTCGGAACTGGAAGGAGGTGGGTGGTATGCTTTACGCCCCGGCCGTTTTATTCCCGGCACCCATTGCGCGAGAAGATGTATCTTCTACATAGACTGTAGGTTATAGTGCCTGGGAACAAACGGCGCATTTTATCTGAGTCACTACGTGCTGGGTTAAAGGGGGGGGGGGATTGGATATACGTACGTGCTAAAGAAACTGGAAACAATACTGACTGTGAACTCACGAAGATACACGCGGCATTAACGCTGGTAACTAATGTTACGTGTAATGCAGACAGTATGTGCTGCTTAACCTTTTAAAGCCTAGCGGTAACTTTACGTACCGCCAGGTTTAACATTAAAAAATTCTACGTGGTGCCCACATTGCGTTTATGTGTTTTGTACGGATCTCAGAACAAACAGCAACTTTTGCCTTATAAAACATTAAAAATTTGTTTTATGTAATCGAGGTGGAGAGTGTTTACTGCGCGGTGCGTACTGAATCTTTAAATAAAATAGGTATGGTTAGTCTTTAAAGGGTTAATCTGCTACCCATCCGACTCCTCTGATCCCCTTGCCCGTCACTTCTAACGCATCCGTTCCGCCCACAGTATCAGTTCAGTGCGCGTTTCCGTACAGACATAAGTGTCAGGGAATGTAACAAACAAAGAAAGGAGACACGTGATATTTCATTGTAATGACGCATGGTCATGTTCACAGGGTCTCACTTTTTATCGTATCGCCGAACACCGCAGCTTTATCGCGTGGAAAGCGTTCATCCGCCGGGACGTCGCGTGACAGCTGCCGTGCTGAAGGGGACGCGATAAAAGACGCCCTGTACTTCAGAAGTGTGTGTAATTTGTTGTATTTATGATAATTGTCAGTGTTTGTTTGTTTTTTTGTTTTTGTTTGACAATAAATTTCATATCCTCATTAGATAAACAGTAATTAATTACGCGGAATTTTGTTGTTAGTTAGTTTTCTTAAATTTAGATGACACTCTGGAATTTAGTTTTAATTTATCACTTCTTCTCTGATAAACTGATTCATAACCGGTTTGTGCCTGTTTGTAATACGCGTTCGTGACAGCTGATATAAATCCACATCTGTGAGGGAAATATTTTAGCAGTACGTAAGTGTTGTTCTGTTCACTGACGACACTGATTCATGCAATAATTAATGCCTGTTCCGACCGACAGGTTGGGTTACTTGCTTCTGCGTCAGACGTTCTTCCGTGCGTCCGCCGTAACTTTGTTCATTTGTTTTTTTTATATTTGAAATAAATACAGTTGTTAACCATTTGAAGCGCGAAGTTAATGTAAATATATAGAACTGCAGGTCGTACCTCACAGTAAACGCAGTGCGTCTCCATTACTCAGACTAGGCGGTTGAACTTGTACAGTGAAATAATGGCTGTTTTTTTTCTGACGCTTACGCGTCACAGATTTGTACGCTCTGTGGACGAAATACAATTTTATTTTAGTTTGAAAATAGGTGAGCACCAGCCGGGCTAGCGTAGTCGGCGTAGTGACAAGGCTACGGGGCTGTGTGACTGGAGGTTCGTGTCCAGTCAGGGGCAAAATGTAAATCTTTTCTCTAAAGCATCCGGCCCCGATCTGTGGTCTACCCGGCCTCCTCTTCGATGGGTACTGGCAGCTTGCGGGGCGTGATGTTGACCGCTCACCTTCATGGAGTGCCGATGTTAAGAATGAATGGAGCTATACCTTCGTTCCCCCCCCCCTCCATACTGTCATGGCGTGTATAGGGACAGCTGTACTTTTTTAAACTGTTTTAAAGCACGTACGTACAGTAACCACTGATCCCTAAAGGTTAATTTAGTTTCGTATTAATTACCAAGGCTTTTAACACAATTTTCTACAAGCATTGTTATGCCATACCCGTTTCGACGCCTGTAGTAACGTCACCAGGAATGCCAACTTTGCTGACGTGTTGTTACACGTGATGGCGACAGCATGGCCGTCGGAACCCGTACGTTCTAACAGTACTAGTGACCCAGCTGTGATCAAGGTTGCCTTTATTTGATGGTAAAGGAACTTAATTATTCGAAACATACATTATGCACAACGTGAAGGTTGTTAAAAGGTTAAAATCACCACCGGTAGCTGTCGTCACGGTTACTGTAACTTTGTCCGGTAACATAAATCGACATAGTTCGCGCAGTTGGCATTGGCATCATGTTTCTTTTTTTTGTTTACATCTTTTATAAAATAAGTTTACTTCAGTAACAGTTGTATATTTCTTAAATACATAGCCACACGAAATTTCGGAGGCGCTAGTGTTGCGTCCACCTCAGAAGTTCGCTCTACTATTATATTGATGATGTCAGTAAGAGAAAACGTGGTTCCATTGTTGTGAAACGTTTCATAGATCAGTCTGTAATACAGTGCAATAAATGTATGTGAAACATGTTTGTCTCTGGATAAGAATGCACCAGGTCTTCTTGCTGACATGTTCCTGAAGAAGGGACCATGTTCACAGCTGTGACTAACTACACGATGCAGAGTCCATCGCGATAAGCCAGCAGTTGATTAGGCAGCCAATATTTAGCTCATTTTATGGCCACCCTAAGTCGATTACCCTGGTCACAAAGCTTGCCAGTGATGCGTGTTCTGGCCAAGTGAATCCATATTACACCATCCCATACCACGTCCGAAAGATTCGTTTTAGTATTGCCCTGCCATCTACGACCATGTCTTCCAAGTGGCGTCTTTCATGTACGTCTTCCGAGAGGATGTTTATATGCATCTCTCCCCTGTCGCATTCCACGTATTTCATTTGATCACCCTGATGTCTGGTGAAGTGTGCCAAATTGTGGAGGCGTAATTATACAGTTTACCAAAGGCGAAGTGTTCCTGGATAATCCGGAAAATGAAAATGAGTCATAGGCAGGATTCTGAGGCTAAAGCGACGACACCTGCATATTTGTACTCGTCTTGGTAATGTCGAGGCACAGAAAGCGTGGATCTTTTGCTTTTGAGTTTCATACGCTTTTGAAGCGTGACGTGGAGGGTGCTTGCTGGTAGTTCTCAAGCGAGAAATTACTGTGACTGGCATTCGTGAAGAAAATTATTCACCTCGGCCGAGTTCACGAAGAAACAAGTCTGCAGTTGTCGCATTCAGTTTTTAAACAAGATCGTGAAGTTTAATGTGTTTAGTGCAGATATGTAGTTTAGACATCGGGACTAGAACTGCTGCTGAGCTTTAGACTCCGACCGCTTTGTTCCCAACCACTTTTACATGTTGGGCAGGGAACAGGTTGCGTCCCAGAGCCGGTGTGGAGACAAATGTGCCACAGAGTGGCGCCCTGCGTATACTGAGAATCGGAAGACTGCCTTCCAGATCGTTTGCCACTATTGCGGCACTGGAGCTGTTTTCAGGCGTGTGACTCTTAATCTGACTGGAAGTTGGCTGGGACAGTAACGCTTGTGGCCTGTATTGGGGAGTATCGGGGTTTGAATCTCAGCCTGGGTAGTGGGATTTGAAGATGGAGGAAGGTTCTTCCGAACTACACTGTCCCAGGAGACTGTATTTACAGTCGAAACTCGGTTATAACGTCATCAAAGGGACTGTCGTTATAAACGAGTGTTGTTATAACCGAGGAGTATAATTGTTATGTCTAACAGTGAGGAATTAATTGGTACCACAAAATATTCGACGCTATAAGCGAGGTGTCGTATAAACCAGTGTCGTTATAACCGGGTTCTGCTGTATTTATTATGTTGGCAGTCACACATAACCTTGGACCACTGAGTTAACTTCAGTCATGAAGGAAGCAGGTCGCTGCCATCCGTGGACAGCCCTTGGTGGCGTGTTAAACTGCGAGGCTATTCTTCTTGTGGTATTACGATAATGAATACACAGGCGTGGCCGGGCGGTCGCTGCTGCGAGCGACGTCCCGTGGAGCCTAGGGTTGCGTGTCAGGGAAATTACAGAGAAGCTAGATCCATTGCTTTAATGGCAGGTTTCGAAGCAGGTCTCAGTTATAATGTTCAGGTGCTTCCAAAACATAGTCATTTGCGCTCTTGTGAACGGACGAGATGCAAGTCGGAATGCAGTCGGTGTCAGAGAAGAGCCATTTGTGCTGTCGCAAACAGAGGAGATGCAGCTCAGTGGAACGGTACTGTTAACCTTTTAAAGCCTAGCGGTAACTTTACATACCACCAGGTTTAACATTAAAAAATTCTACGTGGTGCCCACATTGCGTTTATGTGTTTTGTACGGATCTCAGAACAAACAGCAACTTTTGCCTTATAAAACATTAGAAGACTGGTTTTTATAACCGAAGTGGAGAGTGTTTACAGCGCGGTACGCACTGAGTCCTTATATAAAACAGATACGCTTCGTCTTTAACTTTTAAAGCCTAACGGTAACTTTACGTACCACCAGGCTTAACATTAAAAAATTCTACGTGGTGTCCACATGGCGTTTATGTGTTTTGTACGGATCTCAGAACAAACAGCAACTTTTGGCTTATAAAACATTAAGAGACTGGTTTTTATAACCGAAGTGGAGAGTGTTTACAGCGCGGTACGCGATAAATGCTTATATAAAACAGATACGCTTCGTCTTTAAAGGGTTAAAGCAGTCAGTGTCTGAGCGTAATCATTTGACTCTTGTCTACGGAAGGGATTCAACTCGCTTGAAAATAAAAGGGAGTCAATATCAGAACGTAGCCTTTAGTGCTCTTTTGAACGGACGATATGCTGATCAGCCCGGATCGCTGAAGAGCAATCTGTTAGATTGAAATATTTATGGAGTGCGAAGGTATGTGTCTGTCGAGTTTGGATGAACGTGGCGGTGCTGGGGGAAAGGTACAAGCGTCTGTTGTGAGAGACGAAATAAATTCATACACAAGTGGATAGGATGTTGAAAGAAACATTATGACAAACCATTTTGGATTATCGTTCCTAAAGGAAACGAAGATGTAAAGAGTGTGCTGCGTAAATATTGGACTGAAGAAAGAACGGACTTACAGCCCGACACTGAAAGGCCAAGAAGACTAACGAAGAAGTACAAAACCGTGTTCGTACCACAAGCCAAACTTTAAAAATATAATTTATATTGTATTGGTTGTTATGTGATTTTTAAATTAATCTGTAATCTATACCTAATATTGTCATTCATACATACCAACAGACGCACATAATAGAATTAAAAGTTACGTACAATGTGTAATATATTTTTACGTATTACATTTACATGTTATATATAATATGTCCTCTAGAAGGTTGGTGTGCCTGGGACATGCAGCGTACGTGCTGGAAGTACATGCGCGGTGTACGGATTAGGTCACTGAATTTGAAAGTACAGAGAGTATATTAAATATTTAGGTGTGAGTGGGAGTAGGAAGTTGAAAAATTGGCACAGAATTAGGAGTGCGGGCTGGATTGAACTGCGTCAGTAAGTTGTCGATTGACATACATTTCGTGGACTCAGAGATTAATTTAAACGTTATTAAAGATGGGGATCTGGAGACGGACCAAATAGTTTCAACTTTGCAAGACGATCTGTGCAGTGAAGCCACTTACTGCATTATAAATTGATATTAATGCAAGGAAATTATAACTGCGTTGGTAATGTAGACAGCAGGCCTCTTCAGAACGTTGTTACCTAGCTACCAAATTAGCAGGCCTCTTCAGAACGTTGTTACCTAGCTATCAAATTAGCAGGCCTCTTCAGAACGTTGTTACCTAGCTACAAAATTAGCAGGCCTCTTCAGAACGTTGTTACCTAGCAACCAAATTAGCAGGCTTCTTCAGAACGTTCTTACGTAGCTACCAAATCAGCAGGCTTCTTCAGAACGTTCTTACCTAGCTACCAAATTAGCAGGCTTCTTCAGAACGTTCTTACCTAGCTACCAAATTAGCAGGCTTCTTCAGAACGTTCTTACGTAGCTACCAAATCAGCAGGCTTCTTCAGAACGTTCTTACCTAGCTACCAAATTAGCAGGCTTCTTCAGAACGTTGTTACATAGCTAGCAAATTAGCAGGCTTCTCGGGAACGTTGCTACCTAGCTACCAAATCAGCAGGCTTTTTCAGAACGTTGTTATCTAGCTACCAATTTACGCGGCGTAACGTATCAGAACCTTGTGTCTACGTGACAATGAACGTCCTTTCTCCCCGTGTTTGTAGTGTTACGAATGGAATAACTTGCCGATGCAAAGAACAGCGAATCTGTCCGACGTACTGGAACGTCTTCATCCCGTGTAATGTGATGTACCTTGAAGGCCCTCTGGCTCGTGACACAACACTAATGCTTTGTATTTGATGGCAATAACTAATGGAACGTTGAAGGCGGGTCGCCGGGATATCTCGGTCGTTATAGCGACTGGGTTACGCGGTAGAAGACCGAAGGTTTGGGTCTCGATTTCTGGCACAGGAAGCGGGTTTTGTCTTCTCAACAGCGTGCAGGCTTTTCCTGCAGCCTACCCGGCCTTATGTATAATGGGGCTTCCGCGTTAAAACACCAAGGAATGGCAGCTGACCAGTGTTCTCCATGTAGAGCCGACATTAAGAATGACTGGCGCCCCTCCTCGATCCCCTGTTCGCCTTAATGGTGTGGCGTTTAGTTAGCTGGGTGACGTCTGTGCTTTTTTTACTGCTGAACTTGCTGGTTTGAAATTCCATATGAAAATGAGTAAGAGTAAACGTGGATACAAATTGTGAATGGAACATTTTTTTTCTTGTGAGTTATAACACACAAACATGGCACTAAAGGTAAATTTTGAGTTTTTGATCTATCACATTGTGGACAAAGACATAACCCTGCTCCTTAATTACTAATTTATATAGTCGAGCCCGGTTACGATGACATCGGTTTAAGCGACGCCTCATCTGTGGAGTCAGATATACTGTGACTCATTTAACTCCTCGCTGCTAACTATAACATTACACTCCTCTGTTATAACAATACCCGTTTATAACGACACAAAATATTCAGTCCCTTTCATGACGTTATAACCGAGTTAGACTGTATTTCCTGTTCGTATTGTAAGAATGGGTAAAGAAAGGACGGTGAAAGAATAACGGAGTGGCGACTACTAGCGGTAAGAAGGATTGGTAGACCGAGGTTAAGCTGGGAGCTTGATGTCAGAGCGGATATGGAAAAAATGAGGATTCATAATTGGATTAAGGTGGCTATGGATAGAAAAGCGTGGAAGAGAATAGTTGAGCAGGCGAAGAGGGTAAGAGCAGTTTTTGTTGGTCTCCATAGATGAGAACGTTTCAAGGGCAGTTGCCGTGACACGTTATGTCCAACTTTTGATGTGTGTCATTACTAGTTAAGTGGGCCGTACACATTCAAATATGGTCTAATTAACTTAATCCGTATAATTTTTTGTGCAGGCAAACTTACCAACAAAAGCTGTAATATTAAAAAGGAATTACAGGTCACATGATCGTGACGTAATTTGGCATTGCGTGTCAACTTGTTAGCCCTGGTCTGAACAGTCAGTAAAGGTCAGTGCTTGGTTTTTACATATATGTCCAGGTGTAATGTTCAGTGCCTTACTGTGCTTTAAAGGGTAACATGCAGGGTTGATTTAGACTATTAATCCTTTAAAGACGAAGCGTATCTGCTTTATATAAGGACTCAGTGCGTACCGCGCTGTAAACACTCTCCACTTCGGTTATAAAAACCAGTCTCTTAATGTTTTACAAGGCAAAAGTTGCTGTTTGTTCTGAGATCCGTACAAAACACATAAACGCAATGTGGGCACCGTGTAGAATTTTTTAATGTTAAACCTGGTCGTATGTAAAGTTATCGCTAGGCTTTAAAAGGTTAAGTATAAATTTAATGTGTTCCACGTCCGTGCGCTATATTATACAAAAACACTAATCACCAACAAATGCACAAAGAAAGTTTTATCATCAACTGTAACACACTCCTACATGTTTCGACCCTGCTGGTTCATCTTCAGGGAGAACTTTTTTGTTATTGTTACACTAAGGTTGCACTTTACAGTTGAGTGAGAATGTGCTGTTGACTGTGTACTGGAGGCGTGAACTCTGTGCGGTCCCGGCTTGCAGTACGCAGTCAACAGCACATTCTCACTCAACTGTAAAGTGCAACCTTAGTGTAATGATAACAAAAAAGTTCTCCCTGAAGATGACCCAGCACGGTCGAAACATGTAGGAGTGTGTTACGATTGATGATAAAACTCTGTGCATTTGTTGGTGATTAATGTTTTTGTATTAAGTATAACACAGAAGTAAGTTTACGTTGACACGTGTTGGCATTCTGCAAGCACTCTTTGCAGATTTCTGAATTATCTTGAGGAGCCTGGAGGTTGATTGCAAGAGGAGGAAGTGGGGTCAACGGAGGTGAAAGTGAGGAAGCCGAACGTTCCTTGTGCAGTGTATTAGCTCTGCGCTTCCTTTTGTATGTGTCAGTTGCAAGCAACGTGCGGTGCCGCGGGTGTGGGAGGACGGGGCGCGTAGGTTGAGGATGTGCCCAAGATTTGAAACAGAGTAACACAAGTCGTGACTGAGTGCCTAGTATGAATGGTACGCAGTCAGAAAGTACAGGCGTCAGTTCAAGCCGGGACTCTGGACGTCATTATAACGTTCTCTGTGGTCTTCTTCACCACGTCAGTTCAGATTCCAGAATGTTGCCACGGCCACGGCAACTTGGCTTTATGTTCTGTTTATTTTTCAGTTCACTTAAGAACCAATCATATGATGTTAAGTAAGTCAGAGCTACTGCCATCGTCGTTAAATAGGCAATAAATAAGTATATGTGAGTAAATATGTAAATTAATGAAAATGCCTTAACGGAAGGCACTAAAGCCCCAGTTCACACTATACGCGCGCACAAGCTACGCACATGTTACGCTGATGGTTGGGAAAAATATTTTTAGTCTCCCTTTAACCTTTTAAAGCCTAGCGGTAACTTTACGTACCACCAAGCTTAACATTAAAAAATTCTACGTGGTGCCCACATTGCATTTATGTGTTTTGTACGGATCTCAGAACAAACAGCAACTTTTGCCTTATAAAACATTAAGAGACTGGTTTTTATAACCGAAGTGGAGAGTGTTTACAGCGCGGTACGCACTGAGTCCTTATACAAAACAGATACGCTTCGTCTTTAAAGGGTTAAATGGCGTGTATTGGTGACTGTACCGTGCCTTGAGCGTGACCGCCAGTGTGGATACCACCATTCACAGTGAGGACTGTTTGACGGGCCCTTGACTGTAGCGTGACTTCAACGTGGTCGCTAGTAGAGATACTCCCATTCGGACGCAGTGAATAATACTTGACGGGCCCTTGACTGTACCGAGACTGTCCCATAGCGTGAATCGGACGTAGTGTTGTTATGCCTGTGCTGTCAGAAAAACCAACCTTGAATTTGCTGTCGTTGTGAACTAACCTTTTGGTTATGGCAAAACCTTACGTCAAGGTGATTCTTTTATTCCTTTCTCCAGCTGTAGCTTGTTTTCTAGATTCTTTCTCCCCCTTTTTTTTTTGTCAGTTCTGTTGTGTATAGTAAATGCTTGTACATGTCCTTTTTGTTCGTGATGACGTATAAGTGTTCAAGGTTAGCCTGGTATGGCTTTGAAGACATAAAACTCACCCGTGTTAAAAATGTCTGTCTGTAATGCAGACGTTTTCTGCGACGTGGGAAATGGGTATCATTTCAACATTACGACGTGAGTCGTCCAAAGCAGTTTGTAATAAGGCAAGAAACGATGTGGAAAGATGATGCAGCTTACAGCAATTTTGCAGTAACTTAAGTGAGGAATCCTTCTTCATGGAAGTATTCTCTAAGTAAAGCTTACAGTCATGTGTAAACGTATTTATTTCGTAACTGTGCAAAGTGTATACTTCTTTGAAGCCAGTCGGGAGACAACGCAGGCACGATGTGCGCGGTACTTAGGTGTCTGAGTTGTTTTCATATTCCGGGCATTTTATAGTACGAATGTCAGAGCTGAAAATGTTGCTTGCTGTCTCAACCGTGTTAATTACTAGTAATACATGACGCTGTGTTATCAGTGTTCCAAGGAACCCAAAAAATCGAAATCTATAACTCAGAAAGTAACGGGTTTAACTTTTTGTAAACCTAGCGGTAACTTTACATACGACCAGGTTTAACATTAAAAAACTCTACGTGGTGCCCACATTGCGTTTATGTGTTTTGTACGGATCTCAGAACAAACAGCAACTTTTGCCTTACAAAACATTAAGAGATTGGTTTTTATAACGGAAGTGGAGAGTGTTTACAGCGCGGTACGCACTGAGTCCTTATATAAAACAGATACGCTTCGTCTGTAAAGGTTTAAAGACGTTTGTCCAAACTGAATGTAGAAGTTGAGTGTGCTTTTAGGATAACTTTATAAATTGGCCCTTTGATTTGAGTGCCACATTGCTGCTTTGTGTTCCCTGGTAATAAATAATGGATTATTGCAGCTTGGGCAGTCGTCAAGATAAGGTCGAAAGGTCAGTAGGTCACTGAGTGATGGATTGGAAACGGGGTGAAATGAAGAGGTTTTTGGGCATTTTACTGAGGAAAACTACGAAAATTTGAGTTACAGTAGACGATCTCCGAGTTTTAATCTACACCTTTCGGTAGGTGTCCCCCACATGACGTTATGTTCAAAGGAAGGAACAGAAGTTTTTAGTAGTGTTGTACCGAAACTATGTTTCCTTGTCATTGGTCACGCGACGGATGCCTGTGTCGGCCTCAAAATTTTTTACACGCCCGTATCTGTTTTTGTTTTCCCTACGTAAGTTTAAAGAGTCCTGTAGTTTTTTCAGTTGGAGCAGCAGTAGCGTGGTCAGTAAATTGATTAAGCTACGGCCTGGACGACCCGAGTTTCGAACCGCGGTACTGGCCCAAGAGATCTGTCTTTTCGAAAATGTCCAGACCAACTCTGGGGCCCACCCAGCTTCCTATTCAGTGAGCACGGGGGCTTTTTCTGATGCTGTAAAGCGCCGGAGGGAGAGGTGGGTTGAGGTCGACAACTCACCTCCATCTAACCCCGAAGTCAAGAATGAGTGGAGCTCTATCTCCTGTGTCCACATGCCTTAATGGCGTTTACAGAGACAACTACCTTTTTTTTGGCGCGTTCGTATAGTGGCGAAAGGCGCCAGATAGCTTCGTCATGTCCGTCCGTCTGTCCGCATGTATCACATTGGACGGATTTCCGTGAAATTTGATAGTGGGGACTTGTATGAAAATGTGTCGAGAAAATACAAATTTGGTTAAGGTAGGGCAAAAATGTCGCTCACTTTACGTGAGGACATAATTGAGGTTTATTGTTGCTGGCGACATTAAATCGCCATAAAGGCGCTATCTTCGAGTGAAATGGTTTCAGTCTGGTGGGATAGCCGAGGAGGTATAAACATTATGCGAACGCGCTACGATTTTACGTTATACGTACATAGCTTATCTTGTTTTATAATGTTTTCGTTTACATTCATTCACTGTGCCCGTATTTTGTTTCGTACCTTTCAAATTATTCACGAATTTAAAATCTAGGGACAGTAACAATTCACGCGCCAGACGTGCTGGGCAATGTGGACGTTTCCTTACTTCGTCTTTACTACATGTTCTCTTGTTCAGATGTTAACTCACTCTCTGTTTTTTTTTTTTTATTTCATTTTACTCGAATGGCCAACCGGTTGGTCCTTGATGCGTTGGTCACTTCGTAGTCTTCACCGCAGGGCAGCTTGCACTCTTGTCCTGGAATCTGGTTCCACATTACCATAACAGCTTGTCCTGTAGACAGAGAAAGAACCCGTCGTCTCCCCGTCGCCTTCGTTTTGTCCAGGTACTGTCTGGAAAACCGATGTGAGAACGCCCAGAAAGGAAAAGTGTAATTGTACACCAATTTTACGAAGAGCCGTTCCTCCCTAATTTGACGACGGTATGAAGACCCAAGTATTGAACCGGGACATTTCTCACCATCCGCAGATTTTGTCTGTGGTAGTTATTTTTGCCCAAGAGACTCCTGGTGCAGTTCGTGTTACAGTTTGTAATAACATGGCCACGGCATCAGGTAATAGCACAAAGAAGTTTTACCGTCATAAAATGATGCAGTCAGGCCCCCCGCTGGGTCTTCTTATTTGTACTCCTCATCGTTCTGTTCGTGTGTCTATCCTTAAGGCGGGCGAAGTGTTTCTTTATTTACCAGCAATCTGCTTGCGGTCGTAATCGCATTGCAATTATCTGATGTTTAATTCCATTCGTTACAAAGTAGATTAAATTGTACTGTTAGAGTGTAAGTGACACTGTGTAATGGTGTGTTATTAATTTTGGGGGATCGCAATAGGTTGGGCGTGTAGCTCTAATACTGATAGAAAAACGTATACTGAATTTTGATTGGAGGAGATCTCTTTGAACCTGTACATGCAAAACTGTATAGGTAGGCAATAGTAAAGGTAACGACGTTTCTGCACACATCATGAAAGTATATTGGGAAGTGGAGGTATATTTCCACTCATTTGTAACCTCGGTTAACCCTTTAAAGAGGAAGCTTTTATCTGTTTTATATAAGGACTCAGTGCGTACCGCGCTGTAAATATTCTCCACTTCGGTTATAAAAACCAATCTCTTAATGTTTTATAAGGCAAAATTGCTGTTTGTTCTGAGATGCACACAAAGCACATAAACGCAATGTGGGCACCACGTAGAATTTTTTAATGTTACACCTGGTCGTATGTAAAGTTACCGCTAGGCTTTAAAAGGTTAATGGTCAGGTTTACGAAATGGTAGAAAGATCCCCCGTATATACTGAACGGTACATTACGACGGTTTGGTAGGGGACGGACATGACCGTGTTAACCTTTCAAAGCCTAGTGGTAACTTTACGTACCACCAGGTTTAAGATTAAAAAATTCTGCGTGGTGCCCACATTGCGTTTATGTGTTTTGTACGGATCTCAGAACAAACAGCAACTTTTGCCTTATAAAACATTAAGAGATTGGTTTTTATAACCGAAGTGGAGAGTGTTTACAGCGCGGTACGCACTGAGTCCTTATATAAAATAGATAGGCTTCGTTTTTAAAGGGTTAATTTCTGCCCTTGGTGTCTACAACCGCCGGGGTGTCCCATCTTTAGACCGATCAGGGATTTGTAACAGTTTCTTTGTACCTCATTTGGTTTCACACGTGAACCAGTAGGTCAGTAGGGTCTAGCAACCTGCCCACCGCTACAGCTGTGCAGCTGACTGCAGCCAGAAGTCGCTGAGTTAAAATTTGTATTGATGCTAAACCAGGCCGTGTTTTGGAAGTAGCTGACGGTTTGTATTGGCCACCGTTGTCAAGGAACAGAGCATGTGGCGCGCATGCGTGTGGATGTGTGGTCATGTGGCCGGCCAGCTATGAAAGAAACTTGGACTCCCTTGCATTACCAGACGTTTGTTGGTGTGCTTGCCGCGGTAAAACGAATTATTGTGTATCTAAGGTGCAAGGTAACACTCAGTGTTTAACCTACGATTTCGGCTGACAGTTTGCTGTTTCTTCTTCATTGTCTGTGAGGAGTTAAACAAACTTAGCCGTTGTGGCGCCCGAATAAGTTATTCGGGCGGTGAAACTAACAATAAATTCTAGGAATTTGGTTGCGAAATCCTCTTCCCTTGAAGGATAGGCTGCACGCCAGTCCGACAGCAGTAACGCTTGCGATGTGTCTGTCTGCCATGACTGGAGATTCACATTCGATTCCCGTCTGGATCAGAGTTTTCTTTACACCACAGCGTGTATACTAGTTCTGTGACGTACCCATTCTCCTGTCCAGTGTGTACTTCGGGGCGGAAGGGGGGGGGGGGGGCTGTTCGCCAGATGATAAAGCGACAGTGGCGTGAAGCAAATTATTCGCCTGTATCAAGTGCAGGGTTTGAGAAGGCATTTTTTTTGGCGTCAGTAGAGGCAATTTAATTCCATACTACAGATACATACTGTAATGCACGCATGAAAACTGAAAAATATAGAACCAATGAACTGTTAAGAGTCGAAAATGAAAAAAGTAATATTTCGAACGAGGCCCGAAAGCTTAATGGACTGAGAGAAAATGTAATCAACATGACAGTGGAAGGACAGTTAATTTAGAAACAATTGAAATTCCCAGAAGTACTTGATTCACTCACTCCAATAATAATAATAATAATAATAATAATAATAATCTCCCATGGATTAGCTCGTTTGACCTGTTCGGCATCGACGCATTGCCATCGTTTTCTGGGACGTCCACGATCTCTTCTTCCTCGGGGTTTGTGGTTGAGGGCGTGTTTCGGAAGTCTGATGTCGTCCATTCGTCTAAGATGGTTAATCCAGTTTTGTTTATATTTGGTTCTCACGTCGTGTATTCCAGAGATCTCCAGGTCTTTTCTTATGACTTCACTTCTTACTTTGTCTAGTCTTGCGTATCCTTTGACACTTCTAAGTAAGCGCATTTCTGCTGCTTCTAGGCAATTTACGTCTCGTTTCGTGGTTGTCCATGTTTCACTACCGTAGCGTAGTGTCGGTCTGGCTATGATTTCGTAAAATTTCATTTGAGTTTCAGTACGGGTTTTTTGGAGTAGTTTCTAATAGTGCTGCATACTCCTTGGAATCTGTTTATTTTTAATCGATGTCTGGTTCGCCGTCTAAACTCAATTCGCATCCCAAATAATTAAATTGTTTCACTTGTTCTAGTATTCATCCATCTATAATAATAATAATAATAATAATTATTATTATTATTATTATATGCATAATTAACAGTACGCGCGGAATAGCTGCGACACTGTATACCCTAGAAACATGGTTTGTTTCAGGTATATAAGTGTGAATACCCTGCATAAAGGAGATGATGATGATGATGATGATGATGATAATAATTACAGTCGACCAGTGTTATAGCCTTATGAAAGGGACTGAATATTTTGTGTCCCTGTAATCGAGTGTCGTTATAACGGAGTAGCATAATGTTACGGTTAACAGTGAGGAATTAGTTGGTACCACAGAATATCTGACGCTATAGGCGAGGTGTCGTATAAACCGATGGCCTTATGACTGTGTCACAAATATCGAAACGGTATGATGTGTAATTTATGCGGTATTTATTTATTTATTTATTTACATGTGCGTTTATTTACTTACTATCTTGCGGTTCTTTCTTCACAACAGTCTGTGTCCGCATGACACCACATTGTTACACAGCGTCGGTTGTTTAAATGTGTTCCTATTTACGTCACTTTACTGTTTCATTTTATTACTCATACTCAACACCACCACCGCCGTCGCCGCCGCCACCACCACCACCACCACCACCACCACCGTCGCCGCCGCCGCCACCACCACCACCACCGTCGCCGCCGCCGCCGCCGCCACCACCACCACCACCACCACCGCCACCGCCACCACCGCCACAATCTTCTCTCCATTAATTTTCTTATTTTCTAACTGCCTTCCCCTGCTAACTCCAATAAAGGCTGTGTCTAAGTGATTATTGTCTCATTTTCATCTAATCTTGTGTAGGTATTTCGCAGTAATTTTTATACCCGTTGCATTTTTGTTCACAACTGCGACCAGCCGTATACAAATCACGAGCCACCATTTGTAAGAACCCGCCACACGCTAACGAAACACGGCGTACAGATGGCATTATTTTTATCGCATGCCGTTCTGTGAATGTCTGTGTTCTTTCATTAGTTTAGAGGCGCTGCGTGTCGTATTGTCCGGTGAGATTTGCCCCTAAACACTTGGTATTGATTTTTGTTACTTATGAGTGAGTCACCGTGTGTCGTGGCAGTGTGTAAATGTATGAATATTAATTGCCTGTACAGGGTGCCTCCAAAGTTGGGAATTGCTCTCCTTTTTTGACTTAGTACAGCAGATTTAGAAGCTGGTGATAGTCAGATCGTTCCTCTGTTACGCCCGAAAGACCGTTTAGACACTTCAGAGTCTTCTATTCTGAGTTTATTTGCTGTTCAGTGATAGAATTGGCTGTCGCCGTTTCTGAACGGTGAAACTGTGTGTGGCTATTCATCGATATCAGTTATGCATTAGGAGTTTTCAGGTTTTCGTGGCGAGTTGTGCCCAGTTCGTCTGCAGAATCGTAACGCCACGTACTGTAAGACGTTTGTTGTAGCATTTTGGAGGGATTGTGCCACGTGCATCTGTAGGGTGACTGAATTTGGCTGACAGCATCCACCTGAAACAAATTTCAGTCATCTGGACCATGGAAGGCAGCACTTCCTTCCGAAACGTCGAAACATATTCCTACTCGATGTGTAAATACGTAAATATATTGGCCAGGGGCGGCCATCTGGGCGAGCTTCACGAGGCAAGTTGGGCAAGTGCCATACAGTAATAAAGTAAAAACTTTTTTCCTTATTTGGTGGCTTCTTATTTCTGTTCATCCAGCTACAAAAGTTTGGGGCCTAAGAGGGACGAGGCGACAGGGGAGTGGAGAAGGCTACATAACGATGAACTTAATGACGTGTATTCGTCACCAAATGTTAGTCGAGTGATCAAATCGATAAGAATGAGATGGGCAGGGCATGTAGCACGTATGGGGGAACGAGAGGTGCATACAGGATTTTGGTGGGGAAACCTGAGGGAAGGCAACCACTTGGGAGACCCAGGCATAGATGGGAGGATAATATTAAAATGGATCTTCAAGAGGTGGGATGGGTGGGCATGGACTGGATTGATCTGGCTGAGGATAGGGACAGGTGGCGGGCTCTTGTGAATGCGGTAATGAACCTCCGGGTTCCATAAAATGCGGGGAGTTTGTTGACTAGCTGAGAAACTGTTAGCTTCTCAAGAAGGCATCTGCTCCATGGAGTTTATAGCAAGAAGGTCTTACGGAATTACCCTACAGCCTGTACACAAACACACACACACACACACACACACAAAACAAAAGGTTAGTTCCAGTTAATATTTGAGTTTCCCATCCCATTGTGTGCGTGCATAACTATCTCCCGTCCGTACCGACAAGCACAACACAAAAGAAAGTTGTGTTGAGTTTGTCGGTACGGACGGGAGATAGTTCCAGTTAGTTACGAGTCTCCTTTTTTTTTTTTTTAGAAAACCTTCCAAAACTCCATTCACAATCAGCTTCATGTGCATGTGAACTACCTGCGTATTGTGCGTGATTTCAGGCTTCAGCTGCGGTCTAAATGCCATCATCGCTCTTCGGAGATGTTATGCAGCGTAGATTGGTATTTACCGACGTTTCGGGACAAAGTATCGTTCCTATCTTCAAGGGTCAAGAAGTCCAAGACTTGGACTGATTGACGCTTGAAAATGGGACCGGTAGGTTGTCCGAAACGTTGTTAACGAACTACCCGTCTACGCTGCATTAAATTCCAGAAAAGCGAAGATATACGTTACTGAGTATTATTATTTTACAGGCAACTTGCTCGAGCCGCACCTGTGACGTGCGCGAGCTGGGTTTTGGCCGCCCCTGATACAGGCCATTCCGGCAGTAGTAGTTACGTTTACGTAATTACGAATTACGAAATTCCTGGCTTGTAGCATAAAAGTTGTTCCACATGTGTCGTTTGTTTAATTGGCCCGAAAGTCGCAAAACATAACAGAGAAAGTGTTCCCGTTCGTCATGTATATGCGTTCCGCATTTTGCCCACAGAGTTTATTCGCAGTATTTCTTTTCTCTGACAAATGCTTAGCGTTTAGCTCAGTGTGAGCACAGAAACTCGTGTTGTGGGTCCATTATAGGGGTTTGTGAATATGCTGTCCCTTTCTTACTAAAGACTGTATGTAATGTTTCGACAAATTATGTTAGAACTTCTGTAAACGTTAAGTTTCGTGAAAATGTGTTCAGTACTTCTGTGGTTCTCTCTCTCTCTTTTTTTTTTGCGTACAGACGGACGGACGGACGGGGATGCGATCGGGCAGACTAAGATATCCTTGTTGATATGGAAATGTCATCTTATGCCTGTGCATGCCAGTTGCAAGGTGACGTCAGGGACTGTGAAACAGCCTTAATATGGAAAGTAGTGCTATCAGATTTCATCAGTTACTATCGCGATGAATACCTCGTATTTTACAAATCTCAAAAAGTATTTGGGTTACACGTCATTGTAGTGATACGCAGATCCGTAAAAATAAGGAATTTGTGTGCACGTATTCCAGTATTTTTTCAGTTTTCACAAAAAAATCAGGCACAGTCAACTGTGTTTATATTTATTTATTTAGAGATTTTAGCTACAAGTTTCGGCATGTTATGGCCATCATCAGGCTGCTCTAAAAAAACATACCCCGTCCTGAAAAGTGGAGTTTCAATGTTCGTGTTTTTTTTAGAGGAGCCTGCGATGGCCATAACATGCCGAAACTTGTAGCTCAAATCTTTAAATAAAGAGATAGAAACAGAGTTGGCTGTGACTGATCTTTTTGTGAAAATTGAAACATACGCCAACGGGTATGTTGAACATTAAAACAGTATTTTTTCTGTTTTCTTTTACATGTACGAAATGTATACGCTAAACGTGATTATAATATTGGCACATTTCGTGTTCTAAATCCAGCAAACCCTTCATTTCTCTTCGTATCTGAGTCACCCCAATCACGCCCTCACGTTTTCATAAATTTTTAACGTTTCCTGGATGGAGGAAGGGGTGGTCAAACCGTACAGGGACAGCCAAACTTTGTCACTCCGTACGCACGGATAGGAAGTAGCGTATTTGGTTTCGGGAGCCGAAATAAGGAAGTGAACTTAGGGGTCGTGTTCCGTGGTTGGTGGGTGTCACATACCATTGTTAAGCCGTGGAGACCCTTGCCTGACGCATATTTGCCGTCGTATTACTGAGTCACTCGACATAAATGCTGGGACGGCGCCTTAAAATAGGCCGGGACCGCTGCCTTCCTTGTACATCAGTCACATTTCTGTTTAACCTTTTAACCCCTAGCGGTAACTTTACGTACCACGAGGTTTAACATTAAAAAATTCTACGTGGTGCCCACATTGCGTGTATGTGTTTTGTACGGATCTCAGAACAAACAGCAACTTTTGCCTTATAAAACATTAAGAGATTGGTTTTTATAACCGAATTGGAGAGTGTTTACAGCGCGGTACGGACTGAGTCCTTATATAAAACAGATACGCTTCGTCTTTAAAGGGTTAAATTTGTTACTTCGTTGGCCTAATCGATCAAGCAGAGAATACTTTATTAAATGTTGTATGAAGCCTAGGCGCCTAAGATATCCGAAGGCGAAGGTGTCTCTGTGATTTATTGAACGTTACAACGGTAAGATGCTGGGCGGGTAGGGGTATAGCTGTACGCTTCCTTAAACTTCCATGCTACAGGAAGTTGAATGATCTGAACACGCCAATGGTTGTACTTAAAAGTATCTGTGGGTCTCTCGAACAGTCTGGACGCTGTCTCGAAAAGGAAAATGTCTGACCCTGTGGGGACTCAATCGGGGGTCCTGTTGCGTAGCCAAACACTATACTGAGCGATTGCTTTTATTGTTGTCATCATCACCCCCTTTATGCAGGGTCTTCACACTTATATAAACAAACCATGTTTCTAGGGTACACAGTGTCGCAGCTATTCCGCGCGTACTGTTAATGGTGCATATAGCGCTGTCTGCAATATTAAACTCTTTTGTGCTTCTACATTAGCACTTTCCGCAGTATGTGTGCTGTGCCCAGTACAGCTGTTTTCTGCAGTTCCTTGACTTGGTGCTGTCCCGGTACGCTACTCAAGTATTTTCTGAAGGATTTTGAAATGGTTCCAGTTGCTCCTATTATAACAGGCGTCACCTTTGTTTTTACATTCCACGTGCGCTGTATTTCTGAGGTCTTTATATTTTAGAATCTTCTCAGCTTCTTTCTTTATCACATTTCTGTCTGTATTATTATTATTATTATTATTATTATAACTGGGCCTCGTCGTGAGAGAGGGTAGCGATACCCCTCGTCCCGACAGGAATCGGGTTTCTGACGTCGCACACAGACCAAACTCGATCTTTTAACGAAGTGTGACTCAATCACTCACCCACTCGGAGACTTAAGCTCGTTATACAGGTTATACACAAAAGAATGGTGCGGTTTCAAAAGTTAACAAGAAATTTATTTCTCACCTTACACGGGCAAATCGTACACCGTCAGCAGCGGCAACTGTCCAAGTTTCTCATGCGCTGCCAGCAGTTCGCTTCTCATGCTTACTGCGGGGCCGCGGGGCCAATTTCCAAGATGGCGTCGCAGCAGGAGAAGGCGTTCTGTGTGCTCCGTTTTGAGGTGTCCAGATCTGCCACCCCGTTCGCCAGATCTAACACCATGCGATTTCTTTCTTTGGGGGTTCGTTAAAGACAGCGTTTACGTACCACCATTGCCCATGTCCCTCAAGGAACTTCGTGATCGGATAACGCATGCACTGCAGACCATTACAGCGGACATGCTACACCGAGTCTGGGACGAATTTGATTACCGCGTGGATGTGTGTCGTGTGACCCAGGGTGCACACATTGAAGGATTGTGATTAACGCATGAGAAAGTTGGACAGTTGCCGCTGCTGACGGTGTACGTTGTGCCCGTGTAAGGTGAGAAATAAATTTCTTGTTAACTTTTGAAACCGCACCATTCTTTTGTGTGTATCCTGTATATAGGGAGATAACGAGGGTTGGTTCGTTTACGAAGGGTTTGTGAACTGGGCTGTCATATTTCGGCCAATGCGATGTGTGATGTTGATGGGTCGTGGAGTGGAGATCAGGAAGGAAACCGCCGAACTTGACCATACGATGGAAAGTAAAGCGATCGGGTAAGTGTTTCGGGCTAAGAGATTTTGGGGGCTGCCCTTTAACTTGAGCGTTGGTTGAATAATTTGTTTTGTTTTTATCAATGCTGAGTTATATTGGCCAAGTAACGAGTTAATTTTCTGGGTTAAACCAACCAGAGCGCAGTAATGAGTCGTGTCCTTCCGCCATAAACTGCTCCCTTAGCTTGTAAATTGATTGATATTATAGTTACTGATTAATAACCAGTTTATAGGCGGTTGATTGATTTAATCTGGGTGTGTGTATGTGTGTTACATTAGGCGCACGCAAATTTTTTACCCTCACTTTGCCTGATGTGGTCCTGTCACATGACGCGCCGAACTATTAGCAACGATTTGCTCACGTATCAGTGGTGCCAATTTGCGTGCAGTTTTGCTTTCACCCCAGCAGACCAGTAACTCATTTTCTGATAATACCAACTGCAAGGCTCCCAGAAATACATACGGGGTTTTGGTTGCAAAAACTTGTAGGATAGACACCATCTTGAAGATGTATCTGTAGACGGGAAGATAATACTAAAATGGATGATAAAGGAACTGGAGGGGAACATGTAGGTTAGGTGCGTCTGGAAGGTTGCCTCCTGTCAGACGTGTGCAGTACTCGTTGACTAGCTGGTACAGTGTTAGCTTCTGACGAAAAGCTCTGCTGCTTGGAATTACTTAAGATTCAAGATCTCCGGCGCCAAAGCCAGGTTCTGGGTCTTGAATCATGTAGCGTGGTTCATTACAATCTTGTGGATGAACCTGCTGCCTCCATCTTCAGGGTGTAAGTGTAAGTTTATCCACCAAATTCCAGAAGTTGTGACCCCAGAAGGTCACAGTATGAATCTTTGCCACTGTATAGACCCCATTTCTAATATAATCTTCATGTTGTCTTCATGTAATTTTCTTTAGCCGGGATAGCGTAGCCGGCAGGGGGGGGGGGGGCCGCCGGGCTGCAGCCCTCCCCCCCCGCCAAAACCGAAAATTAAAAAAAACATTTTGTACATATTATGATATCAAAAGTTTTACGTGATTACCCCTTCAGCTGGAATCAGCCACTGAAATTGGCTGATGACTAGTACATTAAAATTTTGAAAAATAAATTATTGCAATTGAAAAGAAACAAGAAGACAGGGCACTGTGATTGAGTCATGCAAAATGTAGTTATATTCGTGTGTATATAAATGCTGTTGCGAAGAGTGTTACGTTGTGCTTACAACATGATTTTGATAACAATTTTTAAAACCAAACATGAATTATATGTTGCCCCAGGGTCGGGCCCCCCACCCCCCACTCCAAGGAAGAATTCTGGGTGCGCACCTGGCGCAGTCGGTATAGCTACTAGGCTACGGACTTGACGGTCCGGGGTTTGAATCCCGGTAGGGAAAATATATTATTGTCTTCTTCAGACCGTCCAGATGTTCTCTGGAGCCCATCCAGTGGCAACGGAGTGATGTTGACCAATTACCTCCATTTAATGTCGAGGTTAAGCATCAGTGGAGCTGTACCTCCAGGCCCTCTATTTACCCCCGTGGCGTGGGCAAGGACAACTTTACCTTTAGCTTCCTTCGTTTACGTACTATTCTTGGTGTTCTGGTGAACCCTGTAAAAGACAATATTCGGTGACTGTTAGCCTGAAATCATTAACCGCTTGCTCGTTATTCTGTAGTCCCATTACGTTCTCTGCGCGGTAGGAACTAATTGATGAGTGTATTGAGGTTTGCGCTCTTCTGGCATAGTGCGTGCCGTCGTGTGGTAATGGTTTACGGACATTTCGGGACAACGTCTCGGTCCCATCATTAAGGGTGAAGAGGTCCAAGAAAAGGACTGTTGGACTTCTTGACCCTTGAGTTTTTGTTGTTGTTTTTGCATTGATTTCCGTTAAATTTGGTTGTTTTGAAGGCTGATTTTGCTGTTTTTTTGGGTGTATATTTTACTCTGTGTGATTTGATTTACTTTGTTGATTGAGGGGTTGTTCGGTTGAATGGGAGTTTTGTTGTCATGACGTGTTTTGTTTGATTTGAAGATGGGACCGATACTTGTCCCGAAACGTCGGTAAACAATTACCACACCATGCCGTGTAATATCCCAGAAGAGTGCAGATCTCAACATCGCGGCGGGGGGAAACCTGAAGTCAAAGTTGGTATGAATGTATCGCTATTCATGCGAACCTCATGCTTCAGACAGTTTTCTGATCAGAACACTAATAAATCACGAACACCGTGCACTATATTATGATAAAGTCATTTACTATTTATTTATATTACCCCGACATGTTTCGGTGTTTATCAACACCATCTTCAGGGGGATTTCCGTGTATTTTTAAGACCCTCGTCACTTTGGATAGATGTCTGTAGATGATACTAAAAAATAAAATTGTTAAAATCGTATGTCACATACATAACACTTCAACTAGTTTTCGGTTAAGAGATAAAATGATAGTAAAATGATGAAATGATAATACATTGGCAGTGCTACGGTTCGATGACTGTTCCACAATTCACTGTTCACATTTTTCAATACACTGTTGTGTAATTAGGCCGTTGTGCAGTCGTCTGTTATGGGTCTCAAGCTATGTAAATTCATGCAGTCTTTGATCAGAAGTTTGTCTCTTCAGTACGGCTGATCTGTGGTCTCCGATCGGTTTCTGGTGTCTTGTTCCTTCTTTTGGCGCGTCTAATAAGTTATGCAAACCTTGCTTAGCCGCTTCTCTGCTGTCCTTGGAGGCTATACCGAAACCTAAACACAGCTTGCGTCTGACCGACCTGACTGGTATGGCTGAGATCAAGAGCGATAGAGGTTTTGATGTATGGTGTAGTGTCGGTGTTAGACCTTGTAACATGGAGAAGCGAATAAACTGAACGGAGAAAATAAGAAATTGTGTAACGTTTGTGGTGCTCAGCATACAAGGCTGACAGAACTGATGATAGATCGAATGAGGAGATAGTGTTTGCGAAGGATGTGTGTTCGGAGCCAGTATAGTGACTGACTGCTGGCTGGCCGAACAGTGTTCGATTCCAGAGAAGTACAAAAGATATTTCTCTTCAGAGACGTAGCTGGAGGGGGAGGGGCCAGTGTTGCGGCCGCCAGGGTCAAAGGGGGCTGCAAAATGGGTGGCAAAATAAATATTTCAAATGAAAAAAAAAATTGGTTTTCTGCGCTTAACTAATTTTAAATTTTGGGGCCAAATAAAAGGAAATTCAATAAAAGATGATTTTTTTTTCCTCCAAGCTGTTAATTTCTATTAGGGATGGCCACTGTGATGATTGCTCGTCCCAGGCGTCAAGGAACTCAGCTACGCTACGGTTTCTCTCCACCGGTGTGCCCAGAGCGCCCGTTGAAACCCACGCAGCCTTTGTTTCTATATGTACCAGGGGCCGTTTCGCGGAGGGTAAAGCGGCCTGGATGTAAACCTACGACGCACATCTGATGCCAAGTTTAAAACGTGTGGATGTGTACCTCCTCTCCGCAGACGTCTTTCTGGCTCAGTAATGAACTAAGCATTGGAAAAACTTTACCGTAACTTAACGTGGGTTTTACAGAAACACGAATATTTCTGTCATTTGCAACAGTAGCAGTCAAAGATCTGTAGAGTAACAGTCTCTGTGGTAGGTAGAATGCCGTATAGGGGGATTACATCCACAAAGTCCCCATCGCTTTGCATGAGAGCATTCAGCGCGAGTCTCACACACCTTACGGCCCTCCTACCTCAGTCACATGACTGCAGCTGCTACGTAAGCAGACAATACTGGCACCTCCACACTGATCTGTGCGCACGAGATTTTGCGCACTCTCCCCATTTGTGACATCAGCCTAGGCTTGCTAACTTACCTGCGCCTGAAGCTGGAGACTTCGTGAAATTATTCCTGCTATAACTGCCTCGTTACTGTAAGTGGTGTACTCTGTTGTTGTATAGAGCTGGCTGTTAAGAAGTTCATGAATAAATTTGCAATGAAAGAATAATAATAATAATAATAATAATAATAATAATAATAATTCAATAAGAAGTTGGGACGGCTTTTGTGGGAGCAGTACAGTGGAGTTAGAAGACGATTGGAAGGGGGGCGGGGGGAGATAGTGGTGAGTGTTCTTTATGAATGTAATGAGAATGTTGTTGCTGTTGCTGCTGCTGTTGTTGCTGTTGACGTATCTAATTGCTGATATATTTTTTCTCATTGTTGCAGGTAAGTTAACTGCACTTTCCGGACGAGCAGCTGCCTGAATTTTCGTACTGGAGCCTTTAATCACGGTATTGTAACTCCCATTTTTTGTACGTTTCGCCAGGATTTGAGAAACAGGTCATGTAAGAATTTATGTATCTAGAAACTGTGACAGATTTGAGCAGCGAGTAATTACAGTGAGCAGCCCAAGTGACGATATTCATTAATTCTGACAGCTTATTTATTTAGGGTATAATTGTGGAAGTTTCTGCTTCAGTTTGCTTCAGAAAGTTTTTTGTTCTGGTTTCTCTTGCAAAGAATTCAACATTAACCATAGTTTTACTACTGAATTACTCTTTGAAACAGCCCTTTTCTCTTCATTGCTGTCTGTTTACTAATCTGTTCGTTGTGTGTAGGTTTGTGTAGGGTATTGGTGCGCATTTTCACGGTCATTCACTCAGACACGAACGAATTTGGCGAAGGGCCACAGTTGGTTCCTTTAAAACATAATATCGCTATATTGAAACATCTAATTTTATTCATACTTGTACTAGATTTCCATGCACTATATAGCTTGTTGAAGTAATACGGCCATATTTATGTGTATTCCTAATGGAGTTCATATGCGGCTGGTGTGATTAGAGTCTCAACGAGCTACAGGCTCCGCGGGTAATTCTTAGCCTCGAAGGCCACAAAGTGAGCGCCACTCTACAGATGTTTTCAAATTTTGCAATTTTGCGGTATCAAACTTGTACGAACGATCGAAGCTTAACCTCTTGAGGCTTGGTGTTTATTTAACCATTTAAAGACGAAGCGTATCTGTTTTATATAAGCACTCAGTGCGTACCGCGCTGTAAACGCTCTCCACTTCGGTTATAAAAACCAATCTCTTAATGTTTTGTAAGGCAAAAGTTGCTGTTTGTTCTGAGATCCGTACAAAACACACAAACGCAATGTGGGCACCACGTAGAATTTTTTAGTGTTAAACCTGGTGGTATGTAAAGTTACCGCTAGGCTTTAAAAGGTTAAATATGTATACGTAAAGATGCGGTTCCAGCCTTTCGTTAAGCATTCACCGTTTTCATTCCGTGGATTCGTCGGTTAACAGCGTACTTCTCGGAAATAATCGATGTTTATTCCAATAATCGTACGAAATCCGTAGACGAGACTTTGCGATCCAAATACAGTGGTTTGGTGTCAAAGCAAGTGTTGTGACTTTAAACAATAAACGTACAGTTATTGTAGGATTTGATGTTCTCACTGCGGTATTGCGGAGGATTCAGATCTTCTGGGATATGACGCTGTGTTGTAGACCAAATATGTCCCAATGTTTCGTAGGGTTTTAGTGCGTTCGTCTTCAGGGTGATAAGTGCATGAATAATACTGCTTGACTCAGAAAGTGAAGGCGCCAGTACCTTCGAAACGTCGGTATCTGCTCTTCCAAAGACATGGTAGTTTATTTCAGCCGTGTAGAAAGATTTCCAGTTGTGAGGTTCGAACCAGACTCTTTTGGTGCAGGAAATCCGTGGCATTGGCTCCGTCATTACAATACATAAACGCGTCCAAAATACGTTTTAGGATGTTAGGTAAGAGAGGATAAAGGTTGGGTGGGGGGGGGGGAGACATTTCTCTCTTGTAAATACCTTAACTAAAACCCCATTTGTGGCCTTTAGCTCCAACATCCATTCCAATTCATACATGTTCCATTTTAGAAGGTTTTGTGGGAGGAGAAGCTTGGGGTTTGAACATTCCCAGCATCTCTGTCTGTGTGTGTATGTGTGTGTGTGTGTGTGTGTGTGCATGCATGCACGAGCAGTTCCCTTTTGCATGACGCTTCGTTCGGATGAAATAGCTAGGCTAGCCCCAACCAACGCTGGTGGAGAGACCTACCTATTAGATTAATGTATCTCGGACGTGGCAGACAGATTCCATTTCGCTAAAGCACACATAGCCATATTGTAAAGCACAGTACACACACACACACACACACACACACACACACACACACACACACACACGCATGCACACACACACGTACCACCCTCCTCTGTCTCTTTTGGTATGCCTTGTCTCGTATACTTTTTTCTCTCTCTCTTCACCTCCTGTCTTTCTCCTCATGTATGTTCCTCCATGTTTTTTAACAGAACCTTCGTTTTACTCTTGTTTTTTACCACCCACCCCGTACGTAACATATCCCATTTTAACCCTAGAACCCTCACACATAAATATCCATGGATCCCCGAATAACGTTGCGAGAATAGCCCAAGTGCTACCAAGCGACACGCCGGGTTTGGCTACGTGTCAACATCTATGTTTCTTCCGTACCAGACGGAACGGTGTGTCTGGTGTCTGGTTGCACATTCAGAGTGTCAGTGAAATCACTTGCCTTCGAATGTGGATAGTCGGGTGTTCCAAGGAAACGAGAGCGTCGCCCCGGACGCCCCACTATCGTCCTATTCTTCCTTAAATACATCGGCTGTCTGCAAAACACTGTATACCAGGAGGCATTGCACAATAAACGCGGATATTTTAACTGTTTGACTTTTCTTGTTTCTTTGTGTTGTGTGTATGAATTGCTAGTTCGATTTTGTGCAGTGTTACTTTAACCTTTTAAAGCCTAGCGGTAACTTTACGTACCGCCAGGTTTAAAGTTAAAAAATTCTACGTGGTGCCCACATTGCGTTTATGCGTTTTGTACGGATCTCAGAACAAACAGCAACTTTTGCCTTATAAAACATTAAGAGACTGGTTTTTATAACCGAAGTGGAGAGTGTTTACAACGCGGTACTCACTGAGTCCTTATGTAAAACAGACACGCTTCGTCTTTAAAGGGTTAATGTGAATCCCTGATGAAGATCTCATAAGGGATCGAAACATGTAGGAGTGTTCAACGTGATATTGTAATATAATATATCTGGAAACAATATGGCGCATTTTGTGGGACTTAGTGTTCTGATTCGTAGGTAACATCTGTAACAATCGGTGGCAGGTGACGGCTCGCACCGTTGCCAGTGTTTCGTCAAACCTGGTTTTAATCTGAATATAAACGGAGTGGTTTGGTGGCACACGGTTTGCCTTGGAACTTGTTCAGTTGATATGAAAACTTAGGTGCAAGACACTCTTGACGCTCCTGAGGCTGTCATGTAGTATGAGAGGTGCTAATGGTGTTCAAAATTGAGATCGCAGTATGATGATTTACGTCAGGATCCTCCGAAACGTCGACACCACGTGCGTGCCGACTTTTTGGTGCGGCTCGCACAAGTTGCCTGTAGGTCGTTTACATGCACGCGAGGCTGACCGTGAATGGCATTTTGAAAGATATTCTAAACAAAGGAGGCTCATAACTAGCTGAAACTAACTTGCTGTAGTTGGAACTGATCTAAGAAGCGGTCAGATAAGGAAAAAATATTTTATGTCATTAATGGATTGATGGATCGCCCAAGAACCAGTATTTCGTTGTGACGCCAACAGAAAGCGCTGGCTGTGTTCTCTCAGAGAGTGAGCAGTGTTGCTACCGTACGTGTGATTGATAAATAAGGACATGGCTGTTGCCTAAGTTGTCTCCTAAAGTGCTGCTTCAGCTTCCCGTCGTGCTTGGCCCACTGTACTGCACCATACAGCGTCACGTCTCAAATAGTCTTAATAATTCATGACCGCTTTCACAAAAGCCAGGTTCTGACGTTTCGGCTGTTTTACCGCTGGATATCTCCCGAAAATGTTTTCACAAAAGCCAGGTTTTGTCGTTTCGGCGGTTTTACCGCTGGATATCTCCCGAAAATGTTTTCACAAAAGCCAGGTTTTGTCGTTTCGGCGGTTTTACCGCTGGATATCTCCCGAAAATGTTTTCACAAAAGCCAGGTTTGGTCGTTTCGGCGGTTTTACCGCTGGATATCTACCGAAAATGTTTTCACAAAAGCCAGGTTTTGTTGTTTCGGCTGTTTTACCGCTGGATATCTCCCGAAAATGTTTTCACAAAAGCCAGGTTTTGTCGTTTCGGCGGTTTTACCGCTGGGTATCTCCCGAAAATGTTTTCACAAAAGCCAGGTTTTGTCGTTTCGGCGGTTTTACCGCTGGATGTCTCCCGAAAATGTTTTCACAAAAGCCAGGTTTTGTCGTTTCGGCGGTTTTACCGCTGGATATCTCCCGAAAATGTTAGGTTATGGGGAATGGTTCGCCTCGAAACCGGGGTTCGAAACCTCAGCCTTCAAATGCGTAGACATTCACTGTTGTCAGAATTCTACCGGCAGCCCGCAGTACGCTAAAGGTAAAGTTTGCCGCCATGTATATTGTTCTACCAACTCGTACACATATAAATTATGTATTACACATAACGAGTCATATAACAGATCGCGACATGTTTCGATGTCTATCAACATCATCCTCAGGCGAGTCATATTAGAACATTAGAACATTAGGAAAACAGCTGAAGCAGGCCGGTCTTTGTACTCACAAGTCTATGGAATCGTAGCTATTCAGTTTTTGTGTCATTAGTGAATCACTTATGTCGTATAAAATCACTGAGAATTAGTGTTACGAATCCTGTTATAAGACACTGTTGACACGAAAACTGAACACCTACGATTCCATAGACCTGTGAGTACAAACACTGGCTTCCTTCAGCTGTTTTCCTAATGTTCCAATACGACTCCCCTGAGGATGATGTGTTATACATCGAAACATGTCGCGATCTGTTATATGACGCATTATATGTAATATATAATTCATTTGTGTATGAGTTGGTAGAACAATATATGTTTAATTCGTACGTACACGGTATGGAAAGCTACAAATTTGTCCCCATGCTTAGTTTAGCACAACACCACTAAGGTATACTAAGAGAGCGGAGGAACGCATGCTTAGGAGGTGGGTGGTGAGCTTCACGCTTCGGCCGTTTTACCACCTGTGAAAGAACCGCCAGTCCCTCATGCAATGGAGGCAAGGCGGGTTCAAGGGCAGATTCTTGCATGTGCCGGTAATTGAACCGCGATTCCCGCTTTGTCCAGTCATCGCAGGCACTGTACCGACTGAGCTATCGTGTCTTAATAATGTTAAACTGCTTGAATGAAAGCTACTCACGTCTGTAATAAGGCCTTTGTGGTCACAAGTAGCATTCTTTGTCTGTGTCAAAGGCGGAGGAAAGCGAAGTCGGTCGGCAGTTCACATATATCGTGTCTTAGTGACAAGCCAAAGGTAGGCTACTGCGATTAATTGAAACGTTAAGTCATCGCGAGCAGGAAGCTGGTTGGGCCGTGCAGTGAATTGCAATATGCCAACCAATCAGCACACAGACAAGTGACGTAAAAGGTACGGGTATACCTGTTTTTAGTTTATTGTTTAAGTAACCCGTAAAGCACGGTGGTTGTTATGCGGACCACCTGCTCTGACGCTTAACCCTTTAAAGACGAAGCGTATCTGTTTTATATAAGGACTCAGTGCGTACCGCGCTGTAAACACTCTACACTTCGGTTATAAAAACCAGTCTCTTAATGTTTTATAAGGCAAAAGTCGCTGTTTGTTCTGAGATCCGTACAAAACACATAAACGCAATGTGGGCACCACGTAGAATTTTTTAGTGTTAAACCTGGTGGTATGTAAAGTTACCGCTAGGCTTTAAAAGGTTAAAGAACGCTTGCATGTTCGACACATGGTATATATATGGGTTTCCAATGATTCTCAGAATAAACAGGGATAGTTTCCATCAACAACATTGTCCGATCGGCGTTTATAATGGACAGGCATTATGTTTACTGAGGTGTAAGAACTGAATTTTTACATATTGTTCATGTAAATTTCAGACTTTCAAGTGATGTGTCATGTCGGGCGGTTAGTCGCCGTGGAGGTTCAGGGTCGATCGCACTTATAATCATGTGAGATGTGGTGGACAGAGTGGCGTAGGGACGGGTTTTTCTCCAAGTACCTCGTTTTCTCCTTTTGTCAGTGTCATTCAACCAGTGTTTCATATTCACTTCGTCTTAAACTACAAATGTCAGAAGGACAAGAGGGCGAGGCCTGGGAAACCTTCAGTGCAGTACTCTGTCGGATATCGGGGAGCATTGGATAGAAAAGTACAGTCGAAACTGGTTATAACGCCATGGGTTTATGCGACACATCCTCTACAGCGTCAGATGTTCTGCGGTACCAATTAATTCCTGACTGTTAAAAAAAAGGTAAAGCAGTCCCATTACAGGCCTGGACAGGCCCGCAGGGTTCCAGGAGGTTGAAGCTCCTAGATATCGAGACAGTCGGCACATGAAGGTGGTAGGGTTGTCAGCCCTACGCACCGTCCGCCTTTACCCCCCAGGAAGTATTCCTGGTACTCATTTCTGTTAGAGGCGGAGTCGACCCCAGGGCCATAGTGCGACCGGAAGGATTATGCCAATGAAAAAAATCCACTGACACCATCGGGAATCGAACCCGCGACCTCCCAGTTTGTAGCGGCCCCCAACTGCGCCACCGCGTCCCCCTGTTCCTGACTGTTAACCATAGCATTGTACTCATCGGTTATAACAACACTTGTCTGTAACGGCATAGAATATTCAGTCCCTTTGATGACGTTATAACCGAGTTGGACTGTACTTTCACACACTTCGAAGGCTTAACCTAATTGCATTTTCTGCATATTCAGAAGTGATGCGGACCACATGGTTTATAGAGACAGAAACTTGGTACATAAATGTGTGAAATAAAAACAAAAATTCGCGAAAAGGATTAAGAAACTTGGTCTGCGTGTTTTTGGTATTCGAAATGCCCTCTTTAAGACCGTAAAAATGCTTTATGTTATGACGATTTGTATCGCGTCTCTGCGGGTAACAATTTTATGACTGCTTTCCCTCGTATAATTTTATATCTATATCGTGTCGTCGTGTTATTGCAGTCAGCACACGAGTTGCTCTTTCACTTTGTGTTTATGTTTACTGAAGAAATAAGACACTTGCTTGCACTCCTTCATGCGCAGGGTGCAAGTAGGGATAACGGTAATACGTCAGGAAGTACGTAGTTCGAACACTGGTCTCTACTACGACAATCGTCGTGATTTTTTGTCCTTTTCGTAGTAACGGAGCACCGGTGGAATGAAATTGACAGCGGAAAACCGGAGTACTCGGGGGGAAAAAAACCTGTCCCAGTGCCACTTTGTCCACCACAAATCCCACGTGGACTGACCCCGGGATCGAACCCGGGCCTCCGCGGTGGGAGGCCGGCGGCTAACCGCCTGAGCCATGGCACGGGCCTATCGTCGTGATTTACAAGTCCGGTTACTCCAGTCGTGTGTCGTGAAATAAGCTGTAGTAACGAGGGAACACCCAGGGGCATGGAGCTGATTACAGAGGTTTAGAATAAGTGGAGCTATGCTTCCATTCCCCGTTTCCCCTTAATGGCGTGATGTTTAGTTCAGCACATGTAGAAATTTGCCTTCACCTTGTCAGTGTACGTGCGTAGTTAAAAGAACTTACCAAGTGATGACTGTAACGTGTTAGTGCTTAACCTAACCAAGTTTACGTGAGAGGCTGTTGACATTAAAATATTGAAAGCTATTACCCTGCCGATCCCAGTTGCCGCGCGGTCTAAGGCGTGGGTCTGCGTTCGCTCGGTTCTTGGGATTGCGGGTTCGAATCCCGCCGGGGGTATGGATATGTGTCTGTTGTGAGTGTTGTGTGTTGTCAGGTAGAGATCTCTGCGTCGGGCTGATCACTCGTCCAGAGGAGTCCTGCCGAGTGTGGTGTGTTTCTGAATGTGATCGTGAAGCCTCGATAATGAGGAGGCCCTGGCCCACTAGGGGCTCTTGCGCCATTGGAAGAAAAGAATCACGCTAGGGTCAGGATGATTTAAATGAGATTCCAGTGCTAACGGTTTGAAAACGGTTTCGTTTCTGGCTTGTCCTAACGACTCAGTTCTGGTTGCCACATTCCTGCCTGCAGTCAATATAAAGTACGAGTATTATTGTGTGACGTTATGTTCTGAACGCTTTTATACCAGAAGTACTGCAGGTAGCAATAGCAGTCAGAGTTCTGTACGTTGAAAAACATTACTGTGCAGCTTTGGATATATGGCAAAGTATCTATGGAAATAACTATGGCAATAAAAACAGCTCTAGGCCTACCGCAAAATAACTTCCTTCCCGTCAGTGCAAATAAATTTTATCCCCCTTCCCTTCTCTGCCACTGAACTGCACATTTCTACCTGTTCGTCCCACTTGCTGCTGAATCCCATGTAATACATCACACCCCACAGTCGTATCTGCGACCATAATCTGACAGCGGAAGATATAATATACACACACACATACACACACACGTGGGTCGACCATGACAAAACACCATCGCATTGCTTCAGGCTTTTCGCACTGTTTTTTAACCACCCGTAGCATCAGTGAAATTCATATAAACCGATAGCAACCGACCGCTGCCCCTAGGTGTTCGATACCTGCAGTACTTAATTGGGACGTTATAGTGACTCTGCGGGGTTGATGTGGGTGTTCGGATGGGAGTTGCTGAAGTGGGGCGGACAGGATGGCACAGCGATAGAGAAAGAAAGAAAGAAAGAAAGAAAGAAAGAAAGAAAGAAAAAAGAAAGAAAGAAAGAAACAAACAGACAGACAAACAAACGAATAAGATCTGCGCTGTTCTGGGATATTGCGCAGCGGTTAAGTGATAGTTCTGTGCCGACGTTTCGGCACAACCTATCGGTTCCATTGTCATGAGTCAAGAAGTCCAAAAAGGAATATTCTTTTTGGACTTCTTGATTTTTGAAGATGGGACCCGATAGGTTGTCCCGAAACGTCGGTGCAGAACTACCAGTTAACGTTGCGTAACGTCCCAGAAGAGCGCAGATCCCATCTGCATCGCGGCGGAAGCCTGAAACCGCGTAAGAAGCAAATGAACGATGGAAAAGAGTCTCGATAATGGGAGAAAGACTGAAAGGAAAACTGGAGGGAGTGGGAATAGCGAAGTAAAAGAGAAATGCATAAATAGGGAAATATACGCTTGGCGTAAGAGTGCTGGTGTTCCAGCTGTTAATGTCTATACGTTCTCCGTTTGTGAATTCTGACTTTTGATTGTTGCACGCCAAACGCTGATAACTGCTAGTGTTTTGAACGTGTCTTCCCACTTGTCCCAAAACACTAGACGTTTTGTCCGTATCGTAGCAACATATTTACAACAGATTGTAGTGCTGTTGCTAGACAACGGAGAAAATCTATGCTATTTTTAACCCTTTAAAGGCGAAGCGTATCTGTTTTATATAAAGACTCAGTGCGTACCGCGCTGTAAACACTCTCCACTTCGGTTATAAAAACCAGTCTCTTAATGTTTTATAAGGCAAAAGTTGCTGTTTGTTCTGAGATCCGTACAAAACACATAAACGCAATGTGGGCACCACGTAGAATTTTTTAATGTTAAACCTGGTGGTACGTAAAGTTACCGCTAGGCTTTAAAAGGTTAATGACAGTGAAGAGTACAGTTTGAAAGACATGCTTACTGCATTTAAAGGGTTGCTTTTGTTTCTGGCGTGGGATGATTGGACATTCGTTTCGCACGCTCTCAGAAAGACATGCAGGTCTCCATGTAAAGTGTGTGTTAGTCTTGTGGCGTGTCGGTGGGTAAGTAGTTTCCGACGTTTCGAAGGATTGTAGTGGCTGCATCTTCAGTTACGAGTTGTTTGACCCTTGAAGATTAAGGTATTATGTTCTTTGGAAACGTCGGGAACTACTTACTCAGTGGCGGAACTTGACACCCCAGAAGATTCCTGTCTTCAGTTGCCCATTATGTTTGTAACAAAAATCGGAACAGCTAGACAGTTTATGGAAAAATTGCCCAATATCAAATTGCGTGAAAATCCGTTCAACGGTTTTCAAATTTTTATTGGCGTACAGACGGATTGACAGCGATTTTAATAGGCGCTGTGCAGGAATGTGAATATACTCAAAGAAAGGGAAGAGGTGAAAAGAGAAAAGAAAGAAGTGGTGTTATGAAGGGGGTAGTAGAATGGAACAACAGAAAAGCAGTATTGTGGAGGGCAAAGGAAAAGTGTCTCATAGGCTGCCCAAAAGAGAGCCAAACTATGTTTATGAAACTTACTGTTGTGTGGGATTTGGCCGTGTGTAAATGTATAAACCTGAATGCCTGGGCTCACGTCGCTTTAGACAGTAACTTTAACAATTTCTCAGTCAGGTACTGTGGAACTGTGTACTCTTTCCATTTCTACATGTTGCCCGCGAAGGTTACCTGTTGTCACAGATATTGCAGTGGGACAATCAAAATGCGTTTCTCTTTCACGTTATGCAGCAACATATTTCTACTGATTTGAGGGACCAGAACGTGCTTTTTTCTTGTCAGCATGTTCTATTGTGTTTGATGTTTTTAAGTGCTCATAAATTGCCAATAATTCATGTGGGATTATTTCGTTTTGATTATTAAGATCGTATGGACTGCGGGATGGGACGGATTTATCGTCCCTTTCGTCGGTGGTATGCCCACTAAAATGTCCCGCGGTGCCCTAGACGTCTCGGTGTTCGGTACAGATTCCATCCATCATGTCACACTTAATTATGTAGGACTGGTTTCTTAGTTCGATCACCCGGCCTCAGAAGCGGCTCTGTTACAGTGTATACAGCGACATTCTATCCTCGCCCTTCTGAACATAACCTGGTTTTAACCGTATTTTTTCAGCAGCTGCAAGAGATCCTGTAATTGATGAATGGAGACTTACGTAGTAAGAAGGTTTGCAGTTTGTACTGTTTACCTAATTGGTGAGAAATATTAAAATTTGTCTCAAAGAAACAGGGCGGGAGTGATTGGAAGCTGAGGCATCCCGTTATGATGATTGAATAGGGAGATGGACCAACGTGTTTTGTCCTATATTTTTATAACTGTGCCTGGTGATGGGTTTATGAAAAAGCTGAAACATTTGGCACGTTCTGGACAATGAAAGATGATGTCCGAAAATATAGTTGTGATTGACTTTTCGCGACCTGTACTGATCCCCAAATATTATTCGGGCAATCAAATCGAGAAGAATGAGAATGGCGGGACATGTAGCACGTATGGGGGAAAAAGAAGCGCATACAGGATTTGGTGGTGAGACCTGAGGAAAGGCGACCACGTGGGAGACCCAGGCGTAGATGGGAGGATAATATTAAGATGGATCTTAAAGAAGTGGTATGGGGGCATGGACTGGATTGAGCTGGCTCAGGATAGGGACAGGTGGCGGGCTGTTGTGAATGCGGTAATGAACCTCTGGTTTCCATAAAGTGCGGGGAATTGGTTGACTAGCTGAGAAACTGTTAGTTTCTCAAGAAGGCCTCTACTCCGTGGAGGTAGTTAGATTGACTTGTGGCCTATCTGTGTGTCTAAGGATGGCAGTATATGTTCTGGGTGCATTTGTCTCAGGGTGCGGTCCAGGGATGACCTCTTGTGGTAAGAATAATGAGTGTTCGATGTTTATAAAATACGGAGAATACGTCGAGAAATAGGGTAGCTGTTGTCACTTGCTCTAGACAGTGCAGTTGATCTACACAATGTGGGTAGAGTCCCTTAACAGTCGCAATGGTCGGCGGGAAATGTATAGATCCCGTCAAAAACGTGAGTCTCTACCACTGCATGACCTTCTTTCCACAGGTCGTCATTTATTAAGTGATTCGTTTGTAACAAACCTGAAGTCAAATTTATGTACAGCTTTAACAACACAGAACAATACAGGAAATAATTTTATTATATCACACGCACAGAAACGCGACTACACTTCAGCCTTAGTGTAGTTTTTTACTGGAATACATCGGTTACTGGTTACAACCAAGGGGCGGTCGGCTTTCCCCAACGTAAGTAGCTATCAAGGTCATATGCAATCTCCTCAGTCAGCGTGAGTAGTTTGTGAAGTAAGACTTGTGCACGAAGTCATCTCCTTTGTCCGTACCATTCTATAGTTGGAGCGCCCGCCTGGATGTCGGGCTTATTTCCAAACACTTGTCAACAGTGGAGACGATAAAGTCGCAGAGTGATGTCTGAAACGGCGGGAAAATGTTGGTACTCTTCCAGGCAGTTTCTTTTTTCAGACACTGAGTAAATATTCTGGCAGCGGGTGGTATTCACTCAGCACACCCCAATAATCACCTACAGTAGGCATTGAGTGAGTTGAGTCAAATAGCAACAGTTTCGTACCTGCCGCGTTTCAAACTCAGTTCCATCTTCAGGGTACATTACTCTGAAAACAGAAGAAAATACGGTTGCTGCGGGTTTATTCATATGTTTGTCCCCTCGGAAATAAGATATATGTTCGTTAATTGGAATAGTGTTCTGTTACCATGCGGTCTGGGGTTGCGGTCCATATATTGAAGATCTCCACAGAACTAGATTTGTTCTCGCGATCAACACCAGACCACATCACTTTACACATGTGTGTTTTGGCTACATTAAGACCGGGGAGGGGGTTTCCTGGTGAATAAATTAGCATGGTGTGTTATTTTTTGAACCGAGGTGTGAACGTTTGTGTTGATGGCGCCCCTATATGTATGACCGCGCTGAGAGATGACCGCCATGTTGTGGTGGTACCATCTGAAGACGGCGTTGGTCCATGCAGTCACACCCGGTTTATCAGAGGTCATCATCGTGGGTTTTTCTGGCGTCAGGTGCCTGCCCAGTGTCAACACGTATCTTATCAGCATTTGTTTATGAGTTTTAATGGAACTTCGCATTTTTGGGGTTCTGACAGCGTTGACTGCACGGCGTCACTGACCGGTAGACAATAGTCATCTGCTGCGGTTCTTCGCGTCTTCGGGCATTAACACTGAACATTACAAGGCCATTCTATTCTGGGATGTGATGCTGTCAGATAAGTTTTGATGATTCAGCGTAAACTGCTGCCTTTCGAAAATGTTGGTATCTATCTACCAAATTATACGGCGTCACATCCCAGATGACTGTAATCTCTATACACGGTGTCATGTGAATTTCCAATCTCACACACCTCAAAGTGCCCTTCAAAAAGCACTGGGGGAAAATACTGTGTGTAATCAACTTCTACCTTGAAGGTGGTGAGGTGCGTGCCAGACTACACGGCGTCACATTCCAGAAAATAATCACCGATGTGTCACACTGTGTTGGTTCTGTGATGCCGACGTTTCTTTGGTTCATTCTGCCTCCATCTTCAGGGTGGAAATCAATTTTTATCATGCAGATGGAGGCATCAGGGCAGTGGGTGCTTGTGGGTGTACGGTGTGGTGTCTGATCGGTTTTAATTGCAGCACAAGGTACACTAACGTGATGAGCTAACGCTGTGTGCTTAGACACATTCTGCTGAAAGGGATTTAGAAATGTTTTCTAGTCTCATGTCTGAGTGCAGTATGTGACGTCAGCGTAAGCCATTTTAATGTCGTTAGGATAAACATGGAGTTACAAAAACCGGAATATTACTGATTTCTGGGATTTGGTGACCCATAATCTGGTAGATTCTGACGTTTCAGCGGAACCTATGTCCTCAGTATTCCGGGTAGAGTACCGAGTACCTCTATGTGGAGTCAACCGGTTCTTCCGAAAGGTCAGTACGTAGTTACCATACGCACGGCATCGCATCCCAGAATATGTTCACAGTCCCCGCCACGGGATTCAGTTAACCCTTTAAAGACGAAGAGTATCTGTTTTATATAAGGACTCAGTGCGTACCGCGCTGTAAACACTCTCCACTTCGGTTATAAAAACCAGTCTCTTAATGTTTTATAAGGCAAAAGTTGCTGTTTGTTCTGAGATCCATACAAAACACATAAACGCAATGTGGGCACCACATAGAATTTTTTAATGTTAAACCTGGTGGTACGTAAAGTTACCGCTAGGCTTTAAAAGGTTAACATGACCGAATACCCCCCCTCCCCGATCTGACTGTCTTTCTCTCCAATAATAATCTGATGTTTAAAATTTGCCCCCCTTGTTCTAAGTGACGAAATTCGAAAGGGATTTGATTTTATACTAGAACAATCCAATGAGATTCAGTTGGCAACTTGTAACCAATTCAGAGCGGAAGGAAGTATGCAAATTCCGCTTCCACCGGCCCGGCGGCGGGGGACTCTCGTCTCGCTGAGGATCTTGCATGTAACTTAAACTCTCTTCCACTAAAATTTCTCACGCATATCTCGAGGCCGATATAAATTAGCTTACACTTCACGTCAAGCTGGATGTTGTAATTTGCATCTTCAGAGGACTTTCTCTCTCCTGTCTGACAGTAACAAGAGTGGTGTCCGGTGGGATATGGTCTCTACCCTGTTGGGGGGGGGCCGGGCCCCCCTCAAAGAAGACAGCAGCTTGCTTCCCACCTCAAGTTGAAGCTGCCTGTTTGAGATGCGAGTATGAACTCGCTAAGTTTCTCTTAGATGGACCAAGAGGAGTTAAGCAAGCCGTCCGCCTTGTAGCTAGTGATAATCCCGCACTCCGTCCGATGTACTTGTCTGTTTACCTTGAATGAATTCTCACTGCGGAGGAACAGGAGCGATTTGACCAAAAAAAACATGTAATTGCACAGAAGAATTTATACGGTGTTCGTTGCCGACTGCGCTACTGGATGTGTAGAGAGAGAGAGAGAGAGAGAGAGAGAGAGAGAGAGAGAGAGAGACAGACAGAAATTATGAACAGGTTATGCACTCACGTCTCCCTAACAAACGAACTAATTAACTGACTCCGTGGGGCACAGTTCTTCTCGCGAAGTTAGCAGTCTGTCACACAGACGAGAAATCTCCCAGCACCCCCCCCCCCTCCCCCGCAGTGTAACTGTTTAAGAGTTTATTGCCGAGTTCACAAGAGTGCACGTGTACTTATTCGCTACTATAAGGTAAAGCAGTCCCATTACAAGCCTGGACAGGCCCAGAGGGTTCCAGGAGGTTGAGGCTTCCAAATTTCTAGACAATCGGCACATGAAGGTGGTAAGGTTGTCAGCGCTACGCACCGGCCGCGTTTACCCCCCCAGGAAATATTCCTGGTACTCATTTCTGTTAGAGGCTGAGTCGACCCCAGGGCCATAGTGCGACCAAAAGGATTATGCCAATGATAAATTCCAATGACACCATCGGGAATCGAACCCGATTCGCTGCTATACATAAGATTGTTACAGCGTTTTCTGTGTTACAAGACTGTATGATCAACGGTGTACCAAAAACTGTTCAATTGCGTTTAGTGAATCTGCCTTTCACGTGCTGGTTTTGAAAATTCTTGTCCCCGACGGTGTGATGCCCTGTCGTTTGGCGGTCAGTTAACCGACGTTTGAAGGGTCCGTAATGCCTTCGAGACGGTGGGAAGTACTCGCCGTACTGTGTCACGTCCCAGAAGGACTGATCCGTTGGCAACACCGATGTAAGAACCTACAAATCCCCTGCGCTGATTCTTACTCAACTTGTTCAGATATTTTCGTTTCATGGTATTGTCGGGCCCACTGGCATATACACAAGAAGTAATCCTTAGCCAGCTTAATCCTACCTACGCCCTCACATACTAATTCTTAGAATCTGCATCTTCTTCTTCTTCTTCTTCTTCTCCTCCTCCTCCTCCTCCTCCTCCTCCTCCTCCTCCTCCTCCTCCTCCTCCTCCTCCTCCGCCATTCCGCCCCGGTACTTCTCCTGTCGAACCAACGGCGATCCCCACCGCTCAGGCTTCCAGTTTCACACTGCAGTACTTTCCGTATGATGTGTGATGTTCCAAGTACAGCTGCCTTTTGTAGTGAATCTATTGAATGTTTTCCTGGTATGGCTTCCAAATCTTCCTTTAAACCTTTTGTTACCATTCCGGTGGCTCCAGTGATTAGCAATATAATCATACATTTCGTGTTCCACATTCCCTGTATCTCTGTACATAAACTCTTGTATATTAGTATCTTTTCTACTTCCTTTTCGCTTGACATTTCTGTCCGCTGGTACTGCCACGTCTGTCAGTATGCATGTTTTCTGTTTTTTGTTTTTAATTATTACATCTGGCCTATTTGCTGTAACTTGTCTGTCTGTACGTACCGCTTGATTCCATAACACTGTCACTTCTTCATGTTCACATTATTATTATTATTATTATTATTATTATTATTATTTCTACCTTCTCCTTCTTGATTGCCAAAATGGTCTGTTTGCATCAGGTGTTCAGATTAAAATTTTGTGTCCGTTTTTTCTCTCCCTCCGTACGTTAAAGACCCTTGCCCCTTCCCTATCACCTACCACGATAAAAATCGCCCGAACTGATTTCAGACTTGAAGTACGTAACGTTAAGCGCGTGTTTGTGCAGGTCCCTGCGGCCCCTGTTGCCCTCCCTTCACACATCTGGTTACCTACTGTGCGCAATACAGACGTCGTGTCATGTCCGTGTCCTGCCGGCCTCCGAAATTTCTTTTGAAACAGTTAACACTAACATAACGCCGGTAGACGGCATCTCCTGATCGCTGCCTCCGAGAATACCAACATGGCATCCTTGCGAATTTAGAAGGTCGTAACGCATAGGCGTAACTTCGGCGGGGGGGGGGGGGGACGGGGGGGCAAAAGCCTCCCCCCAATATTTTTCAGCCTAGGAGTAGTTTGATTACTGTACTGAATAATGGCAAATAAAAATAGACAGAAAAACGAAAATGAAAAACTTGCTTTTCATGGGATCAATTTTCCCGTCTTTCAAATTTGACTCCTTTGTTAAATAAGGTTCCTAATACCCGTGGTCAGTTTTGCGCCCCCCCCCCCCCGCCCCCCGTGATATTAGCCAAGTTACGTTTATTTTGGAACGCATTTTAGATGGCTGATACTCGTCGTGGATAAAGATCTAAAAATATCGAACTGCTGACGTCACGTATATCTGGAATGCAAAGTAACATTGTGCTGGCTACATAAAGTCTGCGTTTATTTTTGATATGGAAGCAGCAGCGCACAGTGAACCACTGTAGCTACCTTATGAAACTCTGTATAGGGTTACACCACAGAGACGGAAATTGTGTGTTAAATAGTTTTATAGCTTAACAATATCTGATGGACTTTAAGTAGCTGGAATGTGGCGCATACGGTAAATCCTTCGTTACAGCAGTGGAACGTGCACGTACGAACGGATGTAGTCCTGGAGTGGCCAACAGCTTAGTCATAAACCCAAATTTGTTACTCTTGCCAGCCCGCAACCAGTTGTTCTGAACACAAACTGCGTGTTATATATACACATTGCATCTTGTTAAGACCCGTAAAACAACCAACCAGTGCACTAGATAGAATACATATATAATGTATATTAAAGACTCCCGTATATGTTTCGACAGCAAGTTGTCATCCGCAGGGGGTTCATCACAGAAGTACACAAGAACATCACACCATATACGTGTGCAAATGATCAAACATGAAAAAACCCAAAACATGCAAAAGTCACAGTCAAAGGCTACGGTAATGAAATGCTGTGATATTAACCCTCTAAAGACGAAACGTATCTGTTTTATATAAGGACTCCGTGCGTACCGCGCTGTAAACACTCTCCACTTCGGTTATATAAACCAGTCTCTTAATATTTTATAAGGCAAAAGTTGCTGTTTGTTCTGAGATCCGTACAAAACACATAAACGCAATGTGGGCACCACGTAGAATTTTTTAATGTTAAACCTGGTGGTACGTAAAGTTACCGCTAGGCTTTAAAAGGTTAAAAGTGGTAAAACAATACATTTCTGGTGTTTGTAGTATTTTAGGTCATGTGCACTGTGCTCACAAACATCTGCATCCATCAAATATTGATGTCGTCCTAAAACCATATATTATACTAATGAGTTATGGATGAGTATGTATTAAAATGTATCGAAAGTGACTGAATGAACCCCCTGACGAGTGCAGCTCGTTGTCGAAACATATGTAAGGGTCTTCAATATACATTATAATGTGCATTTTATCTAGTGCATTGGTTGGCTGTTTTAAAGATCTGTTTTAAACACAGTTTATATTTTCAAGTGCTGTCACATTGTGTCGTTACCTGTCAAGTGTAAGATGGACCTAGCTGCTTATGTTGAATATAGATAACAGAAACCTGGTAAATGCGGAAGGTAAGTTATAGACGAAGGCCTAAGGTTCACTAGACGCTGACCACTGACACTGTGTCAGTCTTTTGTTATTGGACGGCTTGTAGTCAGGTAGACTGGCACAGTCGGTTCGAATGAGCCTGGTGTCTCAAACAATACGCTGAAGATGGAGGCAGAAGCCTGCTCCGAATCGTTGGCGGGTATATAACAAACTACACGGGGTCACATCACAGTAGACCGTAACTGTGAACGACAAAATCGTCTACCGTCATGCATTGTCCTCTTCACTCCCTCAAGCACAATTCGAATCAGTGCGTCGTTAATCGAGTCACTTACTGGCAGGCGCTGTAATTGCAAGTGGATGGCTGACAGTGATACTCGCAGAAGAAGTCGCAACCCGTTCCTTGCTAACTTCTGGTATGCAGCCTGTCTACTTGGGTAACAACATGCTTGTGTATAGTACGGGGAATCCCATGACTTGTGTACACTGTAAAGCGAAACTGTGCTTTGTCCTTTGGGGTTCTACACCGCGTCACGGAAACCGGTTAGGATTCTGGGAAAGCGCTTCTAAGTTTTAAATGCCTGCGTTGCCAAACGTGATGGCACGTAGGAATTGGTGGGGGGGGGGGGGGGGGGAAGGAAATTTACTGCATTTTTAATACATGTTGGGTATTTTCTGTTTGTTTACCACAAAATGCTGTTTATTTCAAAATTTTATCTTTTTCTATTCAAAGAAGAGGCCTACATTTTCTGAAACCTTGTTCCAGAATTTAAATACACACCCTGATAAGGTAAAAGATAAGGCACAAAAGCTGTGTGTTTGTCTTAAATAGTTCATTTTTATTAAGTTAATTAACAGTTTCCCAGCAATGTATGGTGCTTTATCGTGTTCATAAGAAAACAGCCATGACGCCCGTCTCAGGTGTGAATCCGAGGTCAGTGAAATACAACGCGACAGCGACAGCCTGTGTAGCGCAGCCCACCGCCAGTGGGGGTTTCCGAAGTCGCCATAAATGGAATTTCGCCGTCTTATATTTGTTAGTGAAGAACAAGGAATGTGTGAAAAACGTACAGTTGTCTTGCTTGTGGAACAGGGTGGTGTCCGAACACTGTAGCGTGGAAGGTGGTGGTAGATTTGCTGTGGGGTTAGCGGATGGATAAAGACAGACAGTTTGGAGAATGTTGGCTAAGTTACAAGATGCCATGATGAAGCTGGAAAATTAGACGGATGAAGCTGGTACATGACGGCTTATGGTAAGGCGCTTCGAGAAGGGGACGTGGGATATTCCTTATGATTGTTCTCCATATAATCTTGACGAGTTGCAAGTCGGTGGATACAGAATTGGTTTTAGCTTGTCGACAGTAGGAAGTAGTCACGGGCTGTGACTGGATCAGGCTGAGTTGCTGTTGTCAGACATGCGAGACGTTTTACATAGCTGATGTTGCGTCGGAAATGAGCAAGAGGAATTGAACATGGCAACTTCATATCTGACAGGGAAAGGATATTTTGTCCTTCTTGCTGTTTATAGGCTTCGCAGATGATTCAGTATTGTTGAATCTGTTCTGCGGTGTTGTCGTGTGGAATTAAACTGTTTTCAACGTTTTCGGACGAACTTTTTTATACTTACTCGGGCTAGAAGTGACTAAAGACGAAGGAAGAATGTCCGCCTGAAACGTTTATAAATGTCTACCAGACGTCACGGTGTTATGTAGGTGTAATACAGTGTAAACGTTTGCGGAACGTGAGTAATATCATCAGCATTCGTAAGGACTGTTTCCATTGCCACTAAAATTAAAAAAAAACAGTCCTCCTTACTTACTTGCACACCTTACATTTTAATATTATCTTCCCACCTTCTATTTACGTGAGGTTCCTTTATGTGTTTGTGTTATCTCCTTCCAGTAGTCTGGCCTGCTGAGGCCTAATTTTGATTTTACCGCCCTAAGTTCCTTCTACGGTGTCTGTCACTCTCTCTGGTACGGGGGTAGCTCAGTCAGTATAGTGACTAGGCTACGGGCTGGTCTACCAAGGAATCGTGATTCGATTTCCACTAGGGGAAAGTCATTTTTCTGTACTCCAAAGTGCGCGGGCCGGCCCTGGGGCCCATCCAGCCACCTGTTCAATGTGTACCGGGTCTGTTTTGAGTGGGGCCGGGGCGTGAAGCTGAACGGCCACCTCCACCTGTTGCCGAAGTGAAGAATGATTGGAGCTATACCTCCATTCCATATGCCTTTATTGCGTGCACAGTGACAACTTTATCGATGTCTGTGTGCGTAGTTAAGCAGTACGGCGTGCAGAGGGAGTACCGATATTGCTCCACACATTCTTAACCTCGGTACTAGATGGAATTAACGGAGGCTTCACGCTGCGACCGCTTTTACCCTGGAGATAAAGCATTCGGTACCAATCATATAGGTGACTGGTGGCCTTCCAGGGTAGGCAGCATGTTCAAACTATAGAATTGGCCGTGCCATGGCTCAGGCGGTTAGCCGCCGGCCTCCCACCGCAGAGGCCCGGGTTCGATCCCGGGTCAGTCCATGTGGGATTTGTGGTGGACAGAGTGGCACTGGGACAGGTTTTTCTCCGAGTACTTCGGTTTTCCCCTATCAGTTTCATTCCACCGGTGCTCCATTACTAGGAAAATGACAAAAAATAATAATCATCTTCATCATAGGGTTGCACAGGAAGCCTCAAGGCTGCAGTGCGTCCGTAGCGTCTGCTGCGGGGCCCTTCACCACTAAAAAAACTATAGAATTTGTTTTTATATGTATACGTGGATTTAGTGTCAGAACTTTTGAGTCAGTGTGTGGTGCCTTTGACGTTGTGGGGATGATAGAGGAACACAGAAGAGGGAGACATTCATTTTTGTAGGTTGAAAGGGCTGGATGTAATTCTTTTCAGATGGTTGCTAGGGGTGTAGATTTCAACCGTTCATTTCTTGCTTCTTACCACAAGAACTCTACCAGCCCTCAAAAGTTGGGGAGTTTCCGTTGACTGAGGTCGTAAAAAGGACTTAGAAGGGTCAAAGTAGGTGTGAGAAACTTTGTCTTTTGTGACGAGCAGTTCTGCGTTGACTGAGGTATCCAGATGTCACCGGGTGCTGGTGATATTGACATTGTTGTCGCACTGCTGGCGTTGTTACTTCATGTGAGTGCCAGTTGTAGCCATAAAAATATAACATTTTTGTAAATCAGCAATGTGTTAACCTTTTAAAGCCTAGCGGTAACTTCACATACCACCAGGTTTAACGTTAAAAAATTCTACGTGGTGCCCACATTGCGTTTATGTGTTTTGTACGGATCTCAGAACAAACAGCAACTTTTGCCTTATAAAACATTAAGAGATTGGTTTTTATAACCGAAGTGGAGAGTGTTTACAGCACGGTACGCACTGAGTCCTTATATAAAACAGATACGCTTCGTCTTTAAAGGGTTAATTACGAAGTCAATATTTTTCGACCAACTCCGTCCCTGTCTTAAACACGCGCAACTGCAGAAATTTACTTTTGTGTATAAAAAGTCGGGCATTTTTGTAAGAATGTACATCAGTTGGCATTAAAACAGCTTCAACATTTCGGTCTTCCGCCGCGTTGTATGAATAGATGAGGTCTTCGCTGTTTTGGGATGTTACGCGGCGTAGGTTGGCAGCTTGTTAGCGACGTTTCGGAACAGCTTGGCCCATCTGCCAGGTGTCAAGCAGCCTCATAAGAGCGAAGGCCTCACTAAAGCGTCTGATAGACTGGTTAAAACATGATTATGAATTACGGATGTATCAGAAACATAGGCGATTGTTACAATTCGTATGTAGCTATGCTCAAAATGGGGCACGCGATGGCGCAGTTGGTTGAGGCACTGCGCTACAAGCCGGAAGGTTGCGGGTTCGATTCCCGATGGTGTCGTCGCTATTTTTCATTGGCATAATCCTTCCGGTCGCACTATGGCCCTGGGGTCGACTCAGCCTCTAACAGAAATGAGTACAAGAGATATTTCCTTGGGGATAAAGGCGGCCGGTGCTAGGGCTGACAACCTTACCACTTTAACCCTTTAAAGACGAAGCGTATCTGTTTTATATAAGGACTCAGTGCGTACCGCGCTGTAAACACTCTCCACTTCGGTTATAAAAACCAGTCTCTTAATGTTTTATAAGGCAAAAGTTGCTGTTTGTTCTGAGATCCGTACAAAACACATAAACGCAGTGTGGGCACCACGTAGAATTTTTTAATGTTAAACCTGGTGATATGTAAAGTTACCGCTAGGCTTTAAAAGGTTAATGTGCCGATTGTCTAGAAATCTGGGAGCTTGAACCTCCTGGAACCCCCAGGGCCTGTCCAGACCTGTACAGGGACTGCTTTACCTTGACGTATGATGAAAATAGTCGCACATTTTTTTCCAGATACAATAAAGGCACTCATTTATGTTCGTACTTTCCCAAGGCTAAGAGGCTGTAACTGGTATGAGAGAACAGCTATCGGAAGCTGCGACTTACCCTGCGGCGGGGTGTGAAATAGCATCACGCACGGCGCGAAGCGTAATTGAATTGCGGTTGGCGATAAAGCGCTATGAAATCAGTTTTTCTTTTCGGAAGCCACGTGCTTAAGAACGAATCGGTCATCAACACCGGGAACTGCAGGTGCTTACTTGCGGTTCCGCCCCGACCGTGCGTATTAGTGGGCACATTCAGTTTCCGTTCCTTTTTACTGTCTCGAAAAAGCAAGCAGTTGTCGATGAACACCCTGCATTCACTGGAAGTAACTACTTGCGCCTGTAAACAGATGGTATGCTGTTTTCGTGGCTCATGTTTCTCGAAAATTTTATACCTGCTTAAGTGCGTTCCACCTATAATTTTTTTCCCCCATGGCGTAACAGCCCCCAGTGGGCCAGGGTCTCTTCATTATCCAGGCTTCACGATCACACTCAGACACACCACACTTTGTAGGGACTCCTCTGGACGAGTGATCAGCCCAACGCAGAGACTTCTATCTGACAACACACAACACTCGTAACAGACAGTCATCCATGCCGTCGGCGGGATTTGAACCAGCAATCCCAGCAAGCGAACGACCGCAGACCCACGCCTTAGACCGCGCGGCCACCGGAGTGGGCTTCCACCTACCACGTAACCCGAAAATTCGTTACAGTGTATACAAAAGCCAGGCATTGCAATATATCCGGAAACATTTAAAACGCACGTTTGCACACGCTGTTTCTCCAAGTTCCATTCTAATAGCATATCCCATCCCAAAGCTTCAGTCCCAAATGTTGTGCTGTCTAGGGGAGTTCCCGCAATTATTATGATTGTCTTCTGTCTCCCTGCATGCTACATGCATTGTGCATCCTATCATATCTTTCTTTTAGGCATTTGAATTAATGATGCTGGCAATTACCAGAGTTGTATAGTATCAGCGATATATGAAGCAGCGAGTATGGAGTATTGATAGCGTGATACTGCCGGGGGAAACCGAAGTGCTTGGAGAATCCCCCATCCCACTGCCACTTGTTCACCACAGTTCTTACCTGGACTGCCCTGGGAATGAACTCGGCTCTGATAGGCCGAGGGCAGACCGCCTGAGCTATGGCACTGCCTCTAGATGCCTCGGTTTTGTCACCGTTGTACCGGTCGGAGAAGGCCCCGTATTGTGAAGGCCCTCATACAGGGGGTTGGTGTAAACATTCCTGCCTCAGGCTTGCAGTATGAAGGTGCCGATTTGAGTGCACCACGTGACCTCGACTGCCCAAATTAATGTTGGGGTTTGGTCTCAACTGGCCCACTACCGCTTTCTTCCAAATACCTTGCAGTTTATCGTACCACGACATGTAGTCCCCGGCCTGAGGTAAGTCAACTGAAAGTGCCATAAAATAAACTACAAATAATGTTGATATAGCTCAGTAAGTACAGTGACTGCGCTACTACCTGGGTGATCCGGGCTTCGAATCCTGGCAGGGGTTAGAGATTTCTCTTCTCTCCGAAACGTTCAGATGAACTTTGGGGTCCACCTTGCCGGGGTTGTTTTGGGGGGTGGGGGTAAAGAGGCAGGCACGTGATGTTGACCACTCGCCTCCAACTAGAGCCGAGGTTAAGAATGAAGTGAGCTGAACCTCCTCTCCCCCTGTGTGCCTACGTAACGTGGGTAGGGACAACTTCACATTTTTGTTCGCGTGTTGAACATTGTTATCGATTCGGATTTGGTCTCTTCGACTTCTGACTGTATCCACCGCTCTGTCTTGCTTCCCTTGTTTGTTATTTCTGTTGTCAGTAAGAACATGTTAAGTCGCTGAAGACTCACGTGTTCGTGTATAGCAAACCTTTAAATGTTTCTTGTTTGCTTGCTTATTGTTGGTTTGCTCAAGTCTGTCTATGAGCTGTTAATTGAGCCCTGAACTTTACTTTCCTTCCCACCGTTGTGACGCAGATTGTGTTTCTCAGATCCCCTTCTGTTTGCAGTTCCTATCTCAGCATATACGATTGTTTACACCGGAGGTGAAAGAATTTTTTCTATATATACCTCATTGTTCTTGGCGCGCATTTATTGCCGATACAAAGTTCACTATTGCAAAACTAATTTAACGCTCCAGATATCGCATCGCACAGTTAGAAGTTGCGTTTCATTAAATATTCACCTCATGTAAAACGTTTAAAAATAAACGGATTATTTCAGTCTTTGTCACAGTAAGCACAATACTCTTCACATGCGCTATTTGTTTTCTTTACGACTGTTTCGGCCGCGTACGTCGGTCATCATCAGGTAGTCGTAAGTTACAAGATCATAAAATGAAAAACACATGTTAGGTGGAGGCCTTCACTTTACAACTAAAATATATGGAACTGTATAATTTACCTTATAAAGGTAAAGGAATCCCGTTACAAGCCTGGACAGGCCAAGAGGGTTGCAGGAGGTTGAGGCCCCCAGATTCCTAGACAATTGGCACTTGAAGGTGGTAAGGCTGTCAGCCCTACGCACCGGCCGCCTTTACCCCCCAGGCAATATTCCTGGTACTCATTTCTGTTAGAGGCTGAGTCGACCCCAGGGCCATGGTGCGACCGGAAGGATTATGTCAATGAAAAATTAATGACACCCTCGGGAATCGAACCCGCGACCTTCCGGTTTGTAGCGCAGTGCCTCAAACAACTGCGCCACCGCGGATAATTACCGTGTAGGAATAATAAAAGCCGTACAGCACACCTTCAGTTTATTCAAGGTTATTAAGTATCACAATTATACACTACATATTTCGGCACTTTTTGTGGCATCCTCAGGTGTATATGTTATAGAACCTTTCTTTGCAGGTCGGTATTGCAATATCACATATATTAAGTGAGATCTCGCTGATATTACGAATTAAAATAATTGCAAGTCAGTTATAGTTTTAAGATAAGAGTCCCAAAATAATGCTGTTGAGGTTAAAACGTTAAAAATTTTTTCAGCTTAAAATTGACATATTAACCCTTTAAAGACGAAGCGTATCTGTTTTATATAAGGACTCAGTGCGTACCGCGCTGTAAACACTCTCCACTTCGGTTATAAAAACCAGTCTCTTAATGTTTTATAAGGCAAAAGTTGCTGTTTGTTCTGAGATCCGTACAGAACACATAAACGCAATGTGGGCACCACGTAGAATTTTTTAGTGTTAAACCTGGTGGTACGTAAAGTTACCGCTAGGCTTTAAAAGGTTAAAGATAAAGATACAGTTAAAATTGGTAGCGACGTGTGCGGTGGTATCTGAAATTTTGTAATTTTTACTATTTTGACTGCCTGGAGAGTACAGCCGTTTAGTTTCACGTACTTATGAATGTGAAACTAAACGGCTGTGTAGTTGCATGAACAGGCATAAGGAGCCATCAAATACGGAAAAGACCTTTCATACTCAGAGTAAGCGCCTGCTTAATTTGCTTTGCCAAATGCGGCTCCCGAAACTCGTCTAACTGGCCACCCCTGGCCTTTGATGTATGAGAGTGAATCAGTGGAAAGGTTTGTCGTTAGAAATCATAGCGAGACATGCGGACTAATTTTTTGGTTGAAATATGCACGGCTTTATGTTAGTTTGTAGGTAAAACTGCGGCATGGACGTTATGTCGGATGAAGCTGGTACGAACTTTCTACAAAGCTTTCGTCATGGTTAAAAATAAAACGTGTGTTGCGTGTTGCATTGAGGGGGAGAAACAACCCCATCAACGTAATTAGCTGTAGCACGCACGGAACGGGATTTGTTATTGGAACGGCAGGAAGAGTGTCGGCGCCATTGTGGGAATAGCACGGTAATACCTTATTACCAGACGGGGTACTGACTGCCCGACGAATGAACGCGCTGTGGACGGCCTGAACCGAGGAACAAACGTACCGTCTGTGTGATCCAATAACTGACCGATCGGCGCGCGAATTGGTAACCCGAGTAACCGTTTGCTTTAAGAAATGCTGACTAACCTACAGCTGGTTGGTTTCGTGTTTAGTTTGCTGTTTGTTATTGCTGTTACCTCTTTACAAAACTTTTCACAGATTCGCTGGGAGTGACGTAAGTAAAGGCCTAAGAGGTGGTGCATTCTTGTGAACACGATTGGCAACTTCCGGGTCACATAAAATGCGGGGAATTGTTTTGACTATCTGAGGAACTATCAGCTTCTCAAGAAGTACTTTAATCTATGTAGTTGACCCTCTAGACCATGGGAATCCAACCCGCAGCCCGCCAGGTTGTGTTATACGGCCCGCAGTGATGTCTGTATGTTATACATGTGTCCTGTAGGCGTTGCACTGTAATGTGGGCGGTGTAAGTAGGCCACGTGTTGTTTTTATACGTTCAGCCCATGGACCGGCCCAAAATAACGGCTGTGGCCCTTTGTAAAAAAAAAAAAATTGGTCACTCCTGGTCTAGACGTAACTGCGGGTGTTTAATATAGTCAGATTACTTCAGGTTTTTCGTATTGATGCATTATCTTGACGCTAATGGGTAGCGAAATTTATTTATTTATTTATTTATTGATGGTGTGACTTAAACATTTTGCTCTAAAACTCCATATTTATTATTTCAGGTTTTTCATATTGATACACTGTCGTCATGTTAATCGGTAACGAAATTTATTTATTTATTTATTTATTTACGGTGTGAGTTAAACATTTTGCTCTAAAAACTTTATATTTATTATTTCAAGTTTTTCATATTGGTACACTATCTTCATGTTAATCGGTAACGAAATTTATTTATTTATTTATTTATTTATTTATTTATTTATTTATTTGTTTATTTACGGTGTGAGTTAAACATTTTCTCTAAAAACTTTATATTTATTATTTCAAGTTTTTCATATTGATACACTATCTTCATTTTAATCGGTAGCGAAATTTATTTATTTATTTATTTATTTACTTACTTATTATGTTAAACATTGTACCCCAAAAACTGCATATTTGTCACCCGGTAAACTTATTCAGTGCTTGGAGATCCACTCCGCCCATTTGCCTTCGCTCTTTCCTTTAATTGAGATCTGTTCGTTTACTGGAATGTTTATTGCCTGCTGTATTAGGCTGTGTAATTAACACACGTTACGTGTTCTTTATACTACTCGTGACGTGGTTTGAGTTTTAAGTGTTCGGATTGATATGGCGATCTCGTTCGTCACGTCCTGTGTTCTTGCCTTTGCAAAGGTGTTTGGTATTTAGCTTTTTGTAGTCATTTATATGTAATCGTTGCAAAAAGTTGCGTGTGTTCTGCGTAATTATGTGAATGGGCTTTTCTGTCAGCATGTTTTGTGTCCGAAACCGCTGAATGAATTTTGAATAATTTCGGAAGTTAATGTACTACACTGAAACTTTATGTGTGGCTCTTTGTTTGGAAAATCTGGTGCTAAACCTTCATATATTTCGAGTTTATGAATGTCAAGGCAGATCACTGGCGACTAAATTTTGTACCATGGTGTCTAGTACTTGCGGGTCAACAATATGAAACTTTATTCATGTCACTTTTCTAGCGCCGAGAATTTTGATGTAGCTCCTAAATTTTTGGGCAACGTGTGTACTCCTGTGTATAGTTACCACAGCGCTTTAAAATTCCTTTCTATGTGGGTCGTTGTCTTAACCTTTTAAAGCCTAGCGGTAACTTTACGTGCTACTAGGCTTAATTTTAATCAATTCTCCATGGTTCTCACATTGCGTTTATGTGTTTTGTACTTACCTGGGAACAATCTGCAACTTTTTTCCTCACCCGTCATCAAATGATTGGTTTTTTAAACTGAGTTGGAGAGTGTTTACTGCGCGGTACGCCCTGAGTCTTTATATTAGACAGAATGGGTTTCGTCTTTAAAGGGTTAATTTGGTAATAGTTTCCGCAATAAGTGAATACCCAGAAGGCATTGGTATGTGCAAAATGACAAATGGGAGCCTCAAACTGGACTGCAGTTTGCCACTCGTGTTGGCGTGTTGTTTGGTCGCCGCCACTTGTTTAGATAACGCCACTGCTTGCCACTCGGCGGTGGCTGCTGTTTGGAGTGGCTCCATTCAGCAGTGTGATTGATATATAAATGAAACTGTTATAAACGATCTGTAACTGTCACTTTTCCTGCAGTCGTATAGCGGCCAGTCCTGACCGCCCTCAACTTGCAATGAGACGCTCGGCTGTTTACATTGCCTCAACTCCGAAGACAGATGTGACGTCATCTCTAGTTCGGCCGAATCCGAAATCAAAAACTTCTAAAATGTTTCAACAAAAGCGTCAGTTTTTAATGAAATTCCGTTATTTAGTATTGCTTGTTGTGAGTCGCTCGAATCTCGTTCAGGACAGCAAATATCTTGATGAGATTTGTCTTTGTTTTCTTCAGTCTTTCCAGACAAATATCGATACGGGACCTTCATTCAGGCTACGACCGCTTTCTTGAATATCCCTTCCTGTTCATTATTCGTTAACATCCGGCCATTCGACGCAATATATTCTTGAGTTACTGCCGGCCTCAATAAATAGTTTACTTATTATTATTATTATTATTATTATTATTATTTGATATCACCTTTATGCAGGGTATTTGCACTTATGCACCTGCAACAAACCGTGTCATTAGGGTGTGTAGTGTTGCAGCTATTCTGTAGCTAACAATTCATGCTACATGTAATGCCAAATCTTTTGTATTTTAACACTAGCACTTTCCGCAGTGTGTGTGCTGTGCCCAATATGGCTGTGTTCTGTAGTTCCTTGACTTCGTGCTTTCTCGTTACGTTGCTAAGGTATTTTCTGAGTAATTTTGAGGTGGTTCCAGTTGCCCCTGTTATTACTGGTATCACCTTTGTTTTTATACTCCACATGCGCTGTATTTCTGTTATAAGGTCTCTATATTTTAGAATCTTCTCGGCTTTATTATTATTATTATTATTATTATTAGTAGTAGTAGTAGTAGTAGTAGTAGTAGTAGTAGTAGTAGTAGTAGTAGTAGTAGTAGTAGTAGTAGTAGTAGTATTATAATATTGTACCTTATCACCCGCCATTCCGCCCCGGTACTTCTCCTGTCGAACCAACGGCGATCCCCACCACTCAGGCTTCCAGTTTCACACTGCAGTACTTTCCGTATGATGTGTGATGTTCCAAGTACAGCTGCCTTTTGTAGTGAATCTATTGAATGTTTTCCCGGTATGGCTTCTAAATGTTTCCTTAAACCTTTTGTTACCATTCCGGTGGCTCCAATTATTACCGGTATAATCATACATTTCGTGTTCCACATTCCCTGTATCTCTGTACATAAACTCTTGTATTTAATTTCAGTTCTGCTTGTCTTATTGAATATTATAAACGTGCGCCAACTTTATCGTGTGTATTATTATTATTATTATTATTATTATTATACTAATCGGAGTTTTTCTTAATTTAATACTCTTCGACAGTTAGTAATGTATGTTTATGTTACGGAGCTGTTGAGACAGCAATCGATTTATATATTGTTGTTGTGTTGTTTGTTTCTTGTATTTGTTTTGTATTTGTCATTACTGTTTCTGTTTGTGTGTTGTGGTGCCACTGTCATTGGCAACTTAGCTCTGTACTTAGCACGTTAATAAACAGCAGTTGTGATTTTCGTGGCGTTGTGTGAGTATTTTTATTGGCGAGACTTGTTGAAGAAGTCTCGAATAGCGCTGTGACGGCAGTGTGCCCTGCGACCACATCTGTGGAGTCCAAACACCGTAGCAGACTCTCGAGTGATTAATTGCATTCGGCCCTCTCTGCGTGGCCTACCATATAAAAGCGACCTTAATTTCCATCACTGTGTTTGACTAGGGCGACAGACAGCTCCTGTCTTCGGGACCTCTTGAGTGTCAATCAACGTCACGGCTCTGGCTTTTCTTTCTGGGATAAGCTGACCGTTGTTTTGCTGCACAATGATTTGCACTTCCTTTTCTGAGTTACTGCGTTCGTGTAATCTCGGAACACTGATCCGTCTAGAAGGAATTTGTTTGGGATTCGGGAACAGCCGTGATGGAACGCGTCCCTGTCTCGGTTTAGGAGATATGGCAAGAAGAAGAAGAGGAAGGAGAAGAAGAAGACGAAGAAGAAGACGAAGAGGAGGAGGAAGAAGAAGACGACGAAGAAAAAGAAGAAGACGAAGAAGAAGAAGAAGACGAAGAGGAGGAAGAAGACAAAGAACAAGAAGACGAAGAGGAGGAAGAAGAAGACGAAGAGGAAGAAGACAAAGAAGAAGAAGACGAAGAGGAGGAAGGAGACGAAGAGGAAGAAGACGAAGAGGAGGAAGGAAACGAAGAGGAAGAAGACGAAGAGGAGGAGGAAGAAGAAGAAGAGGAAGAAGAAGAAGTAGTAGTAGTAGTAGTAGTAGTAGTAGTAGTAGTAGTAGTAGGTAACCATTCATTTTTAATTTATTAACGTACTAGTTTAATTGCACAATGACCAATAATAATAATAATAATAATAGTGTGATATCAGTAATAAGCACGAAGTCAAGGAACTAGGAAAGTAGCCATATTGGGCACAGCACACATACTGCAGGAAGTGCTAGTGTTAAAGTACAAAGCATGGAACATGGGAAATAACGTTACATGCAGCATACATGGTAACTACAGAATAGCAGCAACAGAATGTGCCCTGGTAACACGGTTAGTATCAGGTACATAATTGCAAATACACTGCATGAAGGTGATAACGAATGATAATTGTAAATACAATAATGTGTGTGCTCCATGATGTATAGTGTGCACTGAAAGTCATTAGGCTGATTGTGCGGCAAAACCAATATGTATTTTTGAAGTGCCTTATTTCTTCTTTCGAAGCACGACAGCTTGTGTTCGCCATGAGATTAGATGTGTGCTTCACTGTTAGTGTTGATGATTCCCCATAGATGGCTCCGTAACGGAGAACTCTGGTGTTTGTTCCACATTTAGTGTTAACGGTTATCCATAAATGCTTTCTTAAAACTTAACATCACGTTCTACGGGACACATAACCAAATTTCGTAGCGAATTCAATTCAGAGTGTGAGGTTTATCGCTGTAACTCGTATCTTGTGTGGATGTTAGGAATGCATGGAGCTATACCTCATGATGCCTCATGCGTCTTCATGGCTTGGTGCTTACTGAAGCGACCTTTTATTTATTTGCATTTGTGTTATTAAGCAAATGGGCGGGGCATGTAGCACGAATAGGGGAAAAGAGAGGCGCATACAGGAATTTGGTGGGGAGACCTGTAGGAAGGCAACCACTTGGGAGACCCAGGCGTAGATGGGAGGAGAATATTAAAATGGATCTTCAAGAAGTGGGATGGGGCATGGACTGGATTGAGCTGGGTCAGGATAGGGACAGGTGGTGTGCTCTTGTGAATGCGGTAATGAACCTCGGGGTTCCATAAAATTCGGGGAATTTGTTGACTAGCTGAGAAACTGTAAGCTTCTGAAGAAGGCCTCTGCTCCTTGCAGTTAGTTATTAAGCAAGGGCAAGCTTAAGATATTCAGGTTGAATAAACGTGTGTTCCCATCGCGGTTCGTGCTTATATCCGACGTGGGTGTGCGTAGTGAATGGTGAGAAGCAATGGTGGTGCTCTTCTTAAGGAATGGAATTTGACAGCGTTGTGGTTAGACACTGTGACAGGTAACGTGGCTGACAGCGCAGTAAACGTTAGAAAAATCGCTGTTATAGGATGAGCAAGGGATTAGTTTTGAGTGATGTCTCTTCACGTTCGCAGAACCGGACTGTCCGTACCCCCAGTCTGTGTGCATGGTGGTTAAGGTACTGTTCGGTTCTGTTTACGCGTCATCTTTCATTGCTTGTAAAGGTGGTTGTCGACCCCTCGCATCCTTTTCCCCTACTGATATTATTTTAAAAGAACGTTGAATGAAAATTTTTATGAACAAGGTACTGAGAAGATTATTTGGACCTAGAGAGAAGAAGTAACTTGAGCCCGGAGAAAATTGCACAGTGAGGCGAGAAGTGATTAGTGCTGCTCCCAAAATATTGGGAACGCCGTATATATTCGAGGTACATTAACCTTTTAAAGGCTTGCGGTTGCTTTACATACCACCAAGTTTAACATTAAAAAATTCTACTTGGTGCCCACATTGCGTTTATGTGTTTTGTACGGATCTCAGAACAAACAGCAACTTTTGCCTTATAAAACATTAAGAGACTGGTTTTTATAACCGAAGTGGAGAGTGTTTACAGCGCGGTACGCATTGAGTCTTTATATAAAACAGATACGCTTCGTCTTTAAAGGGTTAAGGGAAGAACATGGAATAGAATGAGGTGTTTGAGAGCAGTATGATGGGGAAAATATTTGAACCCAAGATGGAAGGAGTAACAGGTGGGTGGAAAACATCGCATAAGGAGGATCCTTGCTACTTGCCGTCCAGTGGAGATACAGGCATCGACTGAGGGAGGCTGAGGTGAGCGGTGCGTGCAACAGTCGTTAGAGAGAGCAGAGAAATGCATGGTTATAGAATTTTGGTCGGAAAACCTGAAAGAAAGACATCACTTTCAAGACCTAGTAGTAAATGTGTGGGTGTTACAACAGATTGGAAAGAAACAGAAAGAGCAGACTGTGGGTAAGATATAGAGAAAACTGAAAGGGACAGTAACGGAATGAACGCGTCATCATTTTTGCGCCGTGCGTACGTTTCCTAATTTGTTACTTTGCTGCATGCAGCTAAAACAAGGTGGGAGAGAAGCTGTAGCCATCTGCATTACGTGTAGTAGTAGGTGCTGGAAAAATGTGAATATTGACCGACACCACCTCGCCCGGCTGAGGTTTTTCCTGGTTTCCCTCAGTCCCTCCAGGCAAGTGCCAGGACGATAACTCCGTCAGGGCACAAATCGCGTTCTTCTTGATCCTTTACGTCCATCGATGATCCTGCTGTTTGACGCTGTGTAGTCTAGACAATGTTTCCCAGCCTTTGCGATTGTGACGATATTTCCTTAACTTCAATGAAAATTTGCGGACGCCCGTATCTTTAGACGCCACTAACTTAAAAAATGCATACTGACAAAATAAATTATTTTGGAGTGATTAACTGGCGTGAATGAATTCTGATTTTATTCGTCATAAACATACTAACATAGTAACGTAACGAGAGAAGCTGGATGGTATTCTTGCAGCACGGGGAATGATCTTGTGGTCCCCCAGCAGTCCCGGACCCACAGGTTTGGAACCCCTGGTGTAGATACTAACACATTCGTAAAATAAACCGTAAATAAATAAATAAATAATATAAATGTCAATAAATGATTGAATAAATGAATAAATAAGATAAAGTAATAAATGAATGAATAAATAAGTAAATGAATGAATGAATAAATAAGATAAACGATTGACTAAATGAATTGATACATAAAGAAACAAATAAATAAATAATATAAATGTAAATAAGTGATTGAATAAATGAATAAATAAGATAAAGTAATAATGAATGAATAAATAAATGAATGAGTGAATGAATAAATGAGATAAACGATTGACTAAATGAATTGATAAATAAAGAACTAAGTAAATAAATAAATAATATAAATGTAAATAAATGGTTGAATAAATGAATAAATAAGATCAAGTAATAAATGAATAAATAAATAAATAAATAAGAAACATTGACTAAATGAATTGATAAATAAAGAAATAAGTAAATAGATATTAAGTCCAAACTGGAGTAGTCATGCACGTTTTGTAAGCTCCTGTTCGGTAACGACGACGCGTTGCACGCCACTAGTGTGTAGCCTCTGCTTGCGGTAGTTGTCTGAACTGAGATGATGAAGATGGCATCTCTCCCGCACGGCGGGTTACAGCGCCTCTCCAATTGTGACTCCTTCACTTCAGCGATGCAGTTGGACGAGTAAAAAGGCCCGGCCCCCTGTTACAAGCCGCGCAGTAGTGTTCCAGCCTCTTAGGATATTTTATCGTTGTTAGCATTTTTATAATCACTGCATTCACTCGTCACCCACAGCTAGGCAGTCATCACTGAGCGGTATAAATGATAGCGCTATAAAAATGTAGAGCATACAAGTCCCACTTCATAAAATATCGTTTTGCCACCCACGATCCAACTGGTGGCTTGCTTTCGCTTATCTTTTATACTGCAGGATACAGCGTCGCGGAAGATTTACATTTCAAACATGTCTTTGTTTCTTATTTTATTTAATGACACGTTTAAAAGGAGTAATAAGGCGTGTAAGATAATGTCGGTACAAACGCTCGTGTATGGGTATGAGAATTACATTGTAATAAAACAGCGTGGAGGAATGTCTGAGGTACGGAGGGCAGCTGCTGGATAAAACGAATGAAATAAGAGAAGCGCAGAACATATACGGCTGAAATTAAGTTACTGCGTGTTGTAAATGCACGTGAGTGCAGCATTCATTAAGAGAGGTCGATGTACGTGTTCCCAACTTAACTTTTTAAACCCTAGCGGTAACTTTACGTACTACCATGTTTAACATTAAAAAATTCTACGTGGTGCCCACATTGCGTTTATGTGTTTTGTACGGATCTCAGAACAAACAGCAACTTGTGCCTTATAAAACATTAAAAGACCGGTTTTTATAACCGAAGTGGAGAGTGTTTACAGCGCGGTACGCACTGAGTCCTTATATAAAACAGATACGCTTCGTCTTTAAAGGGTTAATGCATGAAAACAGTCCGACCCGCACAATAAGCGTGGGTCGACCAAACCGTCTGGTTTTGATATCTCAGCGCTAATGTTTTGTGCGGGCCTGACCGCGGCAGACTCGCTCACAGCCGTCTCAGAACCTTCACGACAGATGTCCTTTCGTCGCCGCCATTTGCCTTTTGCTTCCATCGCTCTTGTGCTAGACGCGCAATGCGTGCGGTCTGTCAGACACTGTCCTTCTCATTAACCCTTTAAAGACGAAGCGTATCTGTTTTATATAAGGACTCAGTGCGTACCGCGCAGTAAACACTCTCCACGTCGGTTATAAAAACCAGTCTCTTAATGTTTTACAAGGCAAAAGTTGCTGTTTGTTCTGAGATCCGTACAAAACACATAAACGCAATGTGGGCACCACGTAGAATTTTTTAATGTTAAACCTGGTGGTACGTAGAGTTACCGCTAGGCTTTAAATGGTTAAGGTACTGTAATCTGTGTTGTCTGTGTTTTACCCAGAGGAAGGGGATCTCACGCCCTCCGGAGTCAAATCTGTGACCTCTCACCGCTGATAAATTTGACGGGATTGTGCGAGTAGTTATCATTGTGGCTGGCGTATTACACCGTGTGGTGTGGGATATGGGAGGAACGCGGTGGCGCAGTTGGTTGAGGCACTGCCCAACAAGCCGCAAGGACGCGGGTTCGATTCACGGCGGTGTCATTAGGATTTTTCATTGACATAATCCTTCCGGCCGCACTATGGTCTTGGGGTCGAATCAGCCTATAACAGAGATGAGTACCAGGAATATTTCCTGGGGGGTAAAGGCGGCCGGTGCGTAGGGCTGACAACCCTGCCACCTTCATGTGCCGACTGTACTCATATCTGGGAGCGTCAACCTCCAGGAACCCTCAAAGCCTGTACAGGGATTGCTTTACCTTTTCTTGTAGTCTGGTGTGTGGGCGGAACGTGCTGTTTCCACCTTCAGGTATCGTAATCTAGCGACCGCAGTGTGTATTCTGCACTGTAACAACCGAAACTTTCATTTAAGGCAGTTTTTATTAATCTATGGGAATAATTTTATTGCTTCAGATGTAACGGTTAATAAAGAAACTTTATGCGTAAAGTGAGTTCATAATGGGGATGTTATGTAGTTTGCATGCCGATATGTTTAATTGTCCTCTCCCCCTCGTCTTCCAATGACTTGAACTCGATTCGCAACACTCGCCAACAAAATGCACAATATTGTTTCTTGGATATCTATATTATTATAGCACAGTGAATACTGCTAAATGTTTCGATCCACAAGGGATCATCTTCATCAGTCTATTTATTTATTTAACCCTTTAAAGACGAAACGCATTCCGTCTAATATAAAGACTCAGGGCATACCGCGCAGTAAACACTCTCCACCTCAGTTTAAAAAACCAATCATTTGATTACCTGTCAGGTAAAATTTGCAGATTTTTCCCAGGCAAGTACAAAACACATAAACGCAATGTGGGCACCACGTAGAATTTTTTAATGTTAAACCTGGTGCTATGTAAAGTTATCGCTAGGCTTTAAAAGGTTAACGACGCTGTCACGGTCTGTGTTTATGGAGCGTCGCCGAATAGTGTGAGGAGTTGAGAATAACGAATTTTAAAACATATAGAAGGGATTGGTGATGGCCTGATCGGAATGCCTTCCCGATATGTATCCGGAGGGACTGAAGAACACCACGACAAATGCCACTGAGAGTGGACCGTAGGAGAGGCAGGAGCGACACGTCTTGATACTGTTTGCTGACTCGTACCGTCTAGTGCATGATTTTAGCACATCATCATCACTGAGGCGTTGTATCAGGTTCCCGTCATGTCCTTACCATTCAGTGTTTAACCTTTTAAAGCCTAGCGGTAACTTTACGTACCACCAGGTTTAACGTTAAAAAATTCTACGTGGTGCCCACATTGCGTTTATGTGTTTTGTACGGATCTCAGAACAAACAGCAACTTTTGCCTTATAAAACATTAAGAGACTGGTTTTTATAACCGAAGCGGAGAGTGTTTACAGCGCGGTACGCACTGAGTCCTTATATAAAACAGATACGCTTCGTCTTTAAAGGGTTAATTTTGGAAAATAGTAATAATAGGCCCACCACGAGCTGAGAATGCAAAATAAAGAACTTTTTTGTATAAATTATGTCAAAGGCCAGATATATCCAGTGTACGTGGGTTTGACCTGGTGTCAAATGTGGCAAATTTTGAAGGCAAATACGAGACCACCTACGCGAGCAACTTGATGTCCGCGAACTACTGGGTGCCAACCACACGTGCCCACTAGCTAACGTATTTCATCCCTTGCGTTAAACAATTTCCAACATCAGAATTGGGAAGAACGTTTCAGTATTTTTTTTATTGTGGAGAGGATACCCCTTTTTTTTTCGTTATTTTCAGAGGGAGAGAGTATCCCTGTCGGGTGTTATGTTCCATAAGCCACGAGGGTTGTGTTGTGGGATGGCGAATTAATTTTTACCGCCCCACTTTTTTTTAAATATAAAACCCATTAGGAAGTTGTCGCCACAATACACTGCACTGCAGGACTCTCCCCTCCCGCAGCCAATATGGTGAGGCTTTTTGGTGGAATTCGATACATCGATTTTCGAGATTAATAACCGAACATGTGGATATTGCGTCCATAGATCTGACGCTGGAAAATCACAAAAGAGTTGCCCCTTTTTTTTTTGTACAGAATCTCTTAAACTTTTGGCAATTATATATAAAACGAAATTGTCGGAAGTCTGATAAACGGGTGTTTCCTAAATCACGTGTCGGATATAATAGTGACACACGTGGGATAGCTCAGTTGGCATAGTGACTAGGCTACGGGCTGTACAAACGGTGGATCTTTCGGGGCGTGAGATTTTACCTTTTGCAGTGCTGTGGTACTGAGTCTGGGGCCCACCCACCCTTCGCCATTTAACCACATCGTCTCTCGACGGACATGTGTGTTTTATTTATGGTTTATTCTGTGACACTGCTTGTATGTCGGAGTAAATAGGGTGGTTGGTGTGTGATGGGTTAGAAAGGATTTGGAAGGAAACGGTCGTGACCTGATTGGTGTACTAACATGTCAGTTTCGTGGACAGACAAGGCAAAATACGCATATCGTAACATTGATGCGCGTTCGCGTAACCATTGTGACCGTGGAAAAGCAATATGTGTTGCGTATTCTGAGTGTGTGTCTGTGACCTTAGTTTTCCATCATGCGAAGCGCATGCGCCGTATTATATTGTCATATGTGGCCTGTCTGTCTCTACCATATTTTTCAACATTGTCTCACAAACGGCACGATTTTAGGGGAAAAGTTATTGAACTTAAAACGTGTGTTGTGATTTTCACTACAACTTTTGTCTGAAACATTTCTCATTCTAAGAAAAATTGCGCGAGATATTGTAATAAATGTACACAGGTCTTCATGTAAAGTACCCGTTATTCTTGTCAGATTGTAATGAAAGTTGAATTTTCTCAACAGATTTCTGAAAACCTTTAAATATCAAATTTCATGCATATCCGTCCAATGGGGGCCGAATTGTTCCGTGCGGACGGACGGACGGACAGACTGGCGAAGCTTTGTCGCTTTTCGCAGTTTTGCGAACGCGCTTTAAATGCGATGAAGAACGGCAGCTTTGACAGCGTCCCAGTGGACCCGCCGGTGCAGTGAACTGAACCGTTAATCGGGCCGTGTTCCTTCACGAATGTTAACTCTTAGCTGCACCTTTTTTTTTCTCATCCCTTAGAGTTCTTCTAACAAGTGAAAATTTCCTCCAAGCGATAAACATTTGTGCGACATTAGAGAATAAATGTTATGTGCATCAAACTCATACGAGCTTTGGAAAACAGAAAGAAGGTTAGAAATGGGATTGTCGGTAGGAGACACACGTAAAACACATCAGGGTGGATAAGTTCTCCTTGCCCCTCAGAAGAATCCGCCCTAACGTTGTATTTTTATGAATGTATTTTGAGTGTGCGCTGCGTATGTTCTTGTACAGAATGTATGTTGTTACTGAGGGTGGTAGAATTTATAGCTTTGGTGAGAAAAGGAGGGTAGAAACACCCCCTCTTCAGTATATGTGTGTGTGTGCCAATAAGGGTGGGAAAGGCACGCACATGTACTGTACTGTGTACACACTCCAAGTTCGCAATAAAATACAGTCTTGAAGGGGGCGTTTCTGCTGAAAAATATAGTCTATGTTCTCCATCAGCAGAGGGTTACTTAATGTGAGGGTGAATAAGGTCAAGAACCACCTTCTGGTATGTATAGATGTAAGGGTTGTAATCAATTAACCCCTTATATATGGTGCCATGATTCTTTATTTGGCTACGTCTATAAAAGTATTGGCTGGAGGCGGACTTCACGTGCGGCATTTAAACCTGTATCGTACAGGAGATCTATTACCGCCTCCTGGTGTTTGACACTATGTAGTCTCATGGATAATGACGTTTCGGAGTAACTTGCTGCCCCTATATTCAAGGAATAAGGATTGTTTTGATCACCTTTATGCATTTAGCGCCAAGATTATGCCCAATAACCACGAAGCTGTTCGTTATGTACGTGTGTATACGTGTTTTTATGTTATTTATATACGTTTACTAGTAACTCTTACCCAGGATAGCTCAGTTAGTGTAGTGGCTGGGCTACGGGTTGGATGACCGAGGAATCTACTTCGATCCTCAGTAAGGAACAATTGCCTTTTGTTTTTCCGTTAGCGTCAAGCCCGCCTCTTGAGACGTACCAAACCTCTTCGTACTAGGAATTCTTTCCCTGGAAGCGGATCGGCCGGAGCGTGTGGCTGACAACACATCTTTATTTGAATGCCATGGTAAAAAGTGCGTTCAGCCGTACCTCCATTTCCCCAGATACATTTTTGGCGTCGGACTTAATTAAGCATAGGGACAACTTCGCCTCTTACTTAGCTTTTTTTGTTATTTATCTCTGGTCCCGACTAGCCACGTGTCAATTCCAAACCTGAAGTCATTTTACTGGAAGCTGGAGACACCCACGGTGTCCACAAAACATAGTCTTTCAGAAACCATTTTTATAGACACGGAGTTTTCCTCTATTAATATCTGAAAGACTGTTTTCCACAGTCACCCTCTCCTCTGTGTTCCATACATGATGACGTAAAGAAGAATGACCACAGTAGTGTGTTTCGGACATATTATAATTTCGTATTAAAAATTTTGTCGGGAGTTTTTGAATACGTCCCCTTCCTATTCCGCAACCAGAAACTCTAGAATTTTTATAATGAGGTGACAACGTCTTTACAAAGCACCGCGTATTGTTTAGTCGTTTGTTTGTGCGAGAGGTTTGTAATTATAAGTTGAGAATACGAAGAGGAACTCGCCCCACCCACTGCCTTCACCCATTAATGTTAATTACACAGCTGTAAGTGCGTGGTGTGTTATTGCTAATGAGTTTTTTTTTGGTAAAACAATGGTTTGTTTGCACTGTAACTTACTGTAGCTGGAAGTGCATCGTTTTAACTTCGTCCCACGTCATTTGATTCTTTGTTCAATTACAGCTGGCTGACCCAAGGGTTGAGGGGGGAGACTGTGACAGGTTTCAGTAGATTGTTATATTCTTATATTCCTGTTTTCTGGGCTGCTGATAAATTTTAAAGCTTATCTTTTGTTATGGAATATTTTGGTGTTGATTAGTGTTTACGGCGATGTGACGCCGTTCAGTGGTGAATTACAGAGTGATGTACAGAAAACCAAACATTGTAACAACAATAAAAGCAAGAAGACTTGAATGGGCGGGCCATCTAGTAAGAATGTCTGATGATAGAACCGTAAAGAAAGTATTTCTCGGGGAACCAGATGGAAGAAGAAAAGCAAGAAGACCAAAATTAAGATGGTTAGACTGTATTGAGAATGAACTGAAAGCGATGGATGTCAAGAGATGGAGGCAGAAAGCAGAATAAAATCCATGTTAAGCCATCCTCAGGCTGTATAGAACTGTATAAAACAGATAATTTACAACTGTAGACGTGATATTATTAAAAACCGAGATATCACTTTGTGTCTTGTAATAAGCCAGTTGTTGTAGACAGTTAATTATTGGTGTCTGTGGGCCTATATATAAAAACACGGACACATCGGGTGCATCATATCAAATTTATATACCTGTGATCAGTTTTAACCAGTCTGCACAGTAGCACGGCACTCTTCAGTGATGAGTTCTGATCTGGTGATTCGATTCAGCATCAGATCCGCCGTAACTGGTAGTGTTTAGCTCCTCCAGCAAGTTCCCCTTAATAGCTCGGTTTTGGGAGTGTTTGAACCATTTCCTTACACAGGACTGTGGTCGAAATGCACGCAGTAGAAGCTCGTTACCAATAAGCAGATTACTTGCTTGTGGTAATTAGATTTTTGTACGGCTTCCCTTAAAATGCAGATTAAATAAACTGTAGTTTGGGACATGCAGTTGCCCTCCCCAGCAACCCTGACCACAGCATCTAATGATATTATCGTAAGGCCTGGGGTGCGGTGTTGGACGTACAAGGCAAATACGAGTCTCACATTTTCAATTGTCCTGCCTCTGATCTCATTAGGGGGTCTAATGTTTTACAAAGCGGTTGTAATTTTTACATCCTGTGACAGGAACGCGTGTAGTTAGAAACTGTCTTGTTTTGTCAAGAAGTAGGATGGGTGGGGGGGGGGGGCATGGACGGGATTCAGCTGGCTCAGGATAGGGACAGGTGGCGGGCTCTTGTGAGTGCGGTAATGAACTTCCGGGTTCCATAAAATGCGGGGAATTTCTTGACTGGCTGAGAAACTCTTAGCTTCTCAAGAAGGCCTCTGTTCCATGGAGTGTGGAGGAAACCTGACAATATGGCGAATAATGTGTGGGCAGTCGACAGGAAGTGATTTCGAATTTGGGGTTTGAGCGTGGAGGTCACAGGTTCAAAACGTAGAATCAAGCTTGTTATCAGTTGTAAGCGTGGGCTGTGTTTATAACACCATCATGAATGAAGATAGCCGTCTTCTGGGCTCTTACCACCGTGTTGTGTGGTAGATATCTGCCGACGTTTCAGAGGAACCTGCTGCCTCAGGGTAGACGACTTATGTACATGTTATCAGATCCTAGAACACAGCTACTCTCGTAATTGTCTTATTGGCTATCGCGTATGTGCTGGCAATGAGTGCTTGGTTCATTAAAACCAGGTAACTTTCAACGGACTAATTTTTTAATAGGCAGATTTGTGTCTATGGCAAGGCGGGCGGGCGGAGTTGCTTTCAGTCCGGTAGATGTCAGGATAAGCGTCACATAGGAGAGTAGACGGGCCCAGGATGGAGGATGGATGTTCGTACGGAAACCAATGCCCGCACCTACCGTTTCCCTTCAGGAGAGACATATCCAGTTTCTGAAATCCTATATTCTTTTCGGAATGTACACCCAGCCATTGTTTTACATCGTAGTAGCGTTCCTGAAAAATTGGATGTAAATGAAAAAGCCGTAAATCAAAACTGATATTCTGATAAGAAATAATCGACTTTAAGAACTGCAAGTAAACCAAGCAAAGGGAGTTAAATCTAAAATGAGAGAAGGCAAGTTAAGAACTGTTGTAAATTAGCAAGGGACGTTAAAGCAAAAAGGTCTGAAACATACGTGCGTAAAACAAGGATTTGGTGTACTCTGCGATGGTCAAAATCCAGAAACCAAACCATTCCAAGTGTGTGTTGGATTGTCGTATCAAAAATCCGTAGATTTTTCGTTCGTCTTTTGTGTGTTTGTTTGTTTGTTTGTTTGTTTGTAACAATGTGTAGAACTTGACCGTCACTTCGTGGTACGTCGTCATTGCATTCTTTGTGTATAGTGCCGTCTTGCTTCATACGAGTGCAGGTGTATCGTACATCCACAGCATGTGTCAGAAACGGATCTCGCTATGATCACAAGTCTGTATTTACAGAGTGTCCACTTTAAAGTGTCCCTTCACATCACCTGTGACACGGGGACCTTGTCGTATCGTATAGGAAGCATTTACCTGCCGGTAATTTAAAGAGTCCCTTTTTACCCTGCAGTTCATTTTACAGCATTGCATGGAAGAGTCCTGAAATAATCCCCGACGGATGCGGTGAGAGTACCCTGCTCGCTGCACGTTAAAATGAACACGCTGTATATGAGGGACTCAAATGTCAAATCGAAGTGAAACGAGTAACAGTAATCTTTAATGATCTGTGATCCGTGCATTGTTCGAAAATATACAGTAATGGTACCAACAGATACCCATAAGTACAGTCTAACCCGGTTATAACGACATAGATTTATGCGACACCTCGCCTGTAACGTCAGATATTATGTGGTACCAATTAATTCCTCGCTGTTAACCGTAACTATTATACTGCTCGATTATAACGACGCAAAATATTCAGACCCTGTCATGTCGTTATAACCGAGTTCCACATTATGTTAAAATTACATGGTACTCGTATATACAGTGAACTCCAACATGTTTCGGCTAGCCATGTGGCTGTCTTCCAGGATGTAAAATACAAAGATTAGATACATTAAAATTCTAAAATGAGTGTATAAATGTGTGAGAACAAATCAGCAATATTAATGAGTTCGAAACTGTGTTACTCTTTTGCTTCACGGAATTGTATCTCGAGGTAGTTAAGACGCTGTTTCAGTTGACGTGGCTGTATCTTGAGGTAGTTAAGACGCTGTTTCAGTTGACGTGGTTGTATCTTGAGGTAGTTAGGATAACCTTGAGTTCATTTCACACCCGAGGGAAAAAAAGAGATGGCGGCTGTGAAGATATGAACCAAGAGGATCCGTGACTGCCTGGTATATGTGGAAACGGGTTCATGGCTCGTGAACACGCGTGCGCAGTTTAAATAGACAGTGGGGGAGCTCGTGATCTCATTTAGTAACTGTAACTGCGTGCGGATGGGTAACAAGATACAGCGAGTGGAATTCCCACGGTGTGGTGTGTCTGTTTTACCTTGATGTCACGTTGTTAGCAGTCACATGGTGGACAAGACGCATTGAAGACCAGTTTCTGTTGGAATTTGAATGGAAGTGTTATGGTCAGGGGCCCACCTAAGGGGGGGCTACCGGGCTGCAACCCACCCCCCCAAAACCGAAATTTTAAAGCACGGATTTTGGGGATATTATGTCAGACTTTTATGCGATTTACCCTTCAGCCGAAATCAGCCACTGAAATCGGCTGATGACTAGTATCGTAGAATTTTAAAAAATAAATTAATAAAATTAAAAAACAAGATGGGACACTGTGGTTGAGTCATGACATATGTAGTTACGTTAGTGTGTGCATAAGTGCAGTTTCCGTGTTATGTTTCACTTATGACGTGATTTTTATAACATGATTTTTAAAATCAGACATGAATTACATATAGCGTCAGGGTCAACCCCCCAGCGAAACATTCTGGGTGCGCACCTGGTTAGGGTACTAGAGAATTTATTAATATTTAACAGGAGTGTACAAATATCCCAGAAATGTGAGAATCAACTTCAGAATTCTAGGCGCCAGAGGGGTACTTGACTCACAAATATCGGGCGCCACCAGGGCGACCTGGCGCCCGATATTTGTGCACCCTGATGCTGAATTTTAGGTTTTCGCGGTAATGATGGTAGAAACAGGTCTTGTGGTTTCTGACGCCGTGTAGTTTGTTATGTAGGTGCCATCTTTTCGGCGGAATCTACGACCTACATTTTCAGATGAGGTGACGGAGTCAGGGAGTCCGTTCGAACCGTCGGTACCACGTACTAAACTACACGGCGTCAGGTACCGGAAAATTACTGTTGGTTACTGTCTTTATAATTATTTATGATCAGTAATTGTATTAAACTTGTCACTAACAGTAAAGGGGAAGTAAGTATTAACACTTTAAAACCTGGTGGTTAGTATGTATTCCACCAGGTGTAACACTAAACACTGTGTTTTGTCCATAGTGTGTGTTTGTGTATTCTTTCAATAAACAGCCATAATTTCCCTATGCAGCATTAACCGTTTGGTGTGTCTCATGAAAGCACAGAGTTCTCTGTGCGGTACGAACTGAACCATTCTGTGTAACGTAAAGTTTAATCTTCAGTGGCCGTGCATTGGCTTACGTGGTTAGGCCCTCCTCTAACTGCAGGGTCCCCCGTTCGATCCCAGTCAGACACTGTGACATTCGTGGCGGACAGAGTGGCAGTGGGACAGGTTTTTTTCCTCTCTCAGTAATTCGATTTCCCTCTCGGTCTCATTTCACCAATTCACCTTACTCATCTTTATTTTAGTACTGCGCCTATCAAAAGGACATGAGGTCGAATCCTTGGAAGCTTCAAAGCAGTGCTCCTTCGGATATCGGAGGGCATTTGACAGAAAATTTCTTCCAAATCTTCAGCCTTTCAAGAAAGGACAGACCTTTTGTCGCTGTCAGGAGACCAGGACAAAAATCTGGTTATGAGCCTGACACCAAAATGGACTGAGGGGCTGACCGACTGTCCTTCTGTCATAATGCCTCGGACTTCTATAGTCTTGGGAGGGTTTCTTCAGGTAGTGTGAATCAGTAGTGCCACGCAAACTCACCTGTAAAATGTTTGCTGAGATGCATGTCGGTGAGAAAGAATAATTGCTAATCCTGTTTTTTTTTTCTGTTTTCTTCCAGGTAAGCCTAATTCGAAGTTTTCTGATCAGTAAGTATTTTGAACGTTGCATTTTATTATTATGGGGCATAATGTAAAGCGAGTAATATCTTGAATCTAAATGAAACTGCTGGCTAGCAGTCAGCAGTACCTCCACGCGTATTTTAGGTCCACAGAAAGGCATATTTATTATAAGGTCGAAGTTAAAACACGACGGTGCTAAGCATGTCCTGTTTGTTGTACAACGTAAAACGATCTCAGAATTTAGCTTGTTTGACTTCGTCTGTTTGTTATGTACGGGAAATTCAAGGAGCACAGTAACAGAACTAAATTTGTTGTCAAGAAAGGTGTAGTTTAGTCGCTAGTCTACCCGGATTCTGGAACCTGGCAACATGCTGCTGCAGGCTTCGTGACGTAGTTTTAAGTACAGACATTTTGGAAAAGTAAATGCTGAGTTAGAGCCCTCGAGATGGACGTAGAGAAATCGTACAAAACGTTGTTATCCGCCAACAGAACTACAAAATGCTATAAGGGGGGAAAAAACCACAATATTGCTGCAAGTTGACTGTAGTGAAACTTGTCTGATAAACCTCCGGTAGGAATTTCCCAAGTTTGTTACAATTCTTGAACTTTGCAACTTTGACCGTTAAGAAACTGATTTGATGAGCATCCTGTAGGAACAGAGCCACCAGGCTGTATATTTCGACGATAAGGGAAGTGACTTGATGAACATCCTGTAGGAACAGAGCCACCAGGCTGTCTTTCATCTTTCAGCTTAGCGCCACTCCGGACAGCCAGAGCGGCTTTAGTGTCAGTTGGCCCGCGAGCTGCCGAAGATCTCTCACGTAAGCTCCGTAATTCTCTGGTAAAGCGATTTCACGGTCAACACGAGGTTCGCGGCCGAGTAAGGCCGACTCTGACCTCTGATCTGACAGTTGAATCGTATTGAACACGCCGCTCACAGCTGGGAGGAGGGGCGACGGGTCTCTACGACGTCTCCATCTGCTTCTTCTTCTTCTTCTTCTTCTTCTTTTTGTGCTTCTCCACCTCCTTTTCCTCTGGTGGAAAAGATAATTATCTTGGGCATAGTTCCGTCGACGTCTTCATAAGAGGGTGTCGTTATCCTATCACTCTATCGGAAGTTATTGCTTAGTTACTGATAACGGACGGCAGGTGGCAGTGATCGCTTTGAAGAAGTCAAGGGTTGACTTGTGTGTCCGTCTGCATTTCAACCCCGAAATTTATCGGTGTTATGATACATCGTGGCTGCGGTTTGCAACACTGCTCCCTGTATCTCACTGTCTCAGATATTCCGGTCTTCTGGACTGCGACGCTGTATCGCCGGGAAAACGGTTTCCGACGTTCCCAGAAGACCGGATACCTCAATGACTCCCTTACGAGAACCTCAAAACTCGAAACCTCCCTTAAGTTCTTGGCGTCCATATTCAGTGAATTCGGGGTTTTATATCATCCCTCACGGTGCACGCGGTGGCGCAGTTGGTTGGGATACTGCGCTACAACCTACAATGTCGCGGGTTCGATTCCCGATGGTGTCATTCGAATTTTTCATTGACAAAATCCCTCCGGCCGCACTATGGCCCTGGGGTCGACGTAGTCTCTAACAGAAATGAGTACCAGGAATATTTCGTGGAGAGTAAAGGCGGCCAGTGCGTAGGACAGACAAACTTACCACCTTCATGTGCAGATTGCCTTGAAACCTGGGAGGCTCAAGCTCCTGGAACCCTCAGGGCCTGTCCAGGCCTGTAATCGGACTGCTTTACCTCTTTTATATGGGTCTGTATCTTCTTATGGGGATGTTTGTCAGTGATGTGGGAGAAGTTTCTGTAGCCATTTTGAAGTTAACTCTAGTGGGGGCCGTGGGCAAACACCAAATAGTGCAGGATATATTGGCCAGAGACGCGGCATCGCTTTCTGTGACCTCAGTGTAGAGTTTATGTATGACAAGCGCAAAGATAAAGCCTGTGATTGGTTTGTATTGTTGGTTTTTGCACATCAGCCATGTGCATTACCCGTGTCAACACTGCCTGATGCGTGTCCATAAATACAGCTGGCCACACCTTCGGCTTGTCTGTTAGAGATGCTGTTACCTGTGGTGTACAAATGCCAGTGACAAACTCACTGTGTTCAGCGTCGTGTGCAAAGTTAGCTTCATGTTGGGGCGGGCTGTAAGTTTTGTTAATGTGTAATTTATCGCTCTAACTTGTAACTCTACCACAAGACCCGTAAGTACGGCCTGCGTAAGGGTACTTACCAATCCCCACGCCTCCATAATTTGAAGTCTGTTAGGAAATCCTGTTATAGGTCTGAGATTTGAGGTTTATATGGCGCTGGCTGTGAACAGAACTGTCTTTGGGATAAGACGCTGTGTATTTTGGTAGAAGTTTGTTGAATTTTAGAAGGAACGTCCTGAATTTTGGAAGGAACGTGCTGAATTTTAGAAGGAACGTCCTGAATTTTAGAAGGAAACTCCTAACGTGCCTCCGTCATCACGGTAGAAGTGTGTGTGTCTTCAGCCCTAAAGTTAGAAATAGCACGCTTCTCCGAAACGGCAGTAGGTTTTTGTCAGACTACACGGCGTCTCATCCCAGAAGAGAGGTTTTATCTTGTGCACATGATGTGCAAACAAATGCTGATGTCCTACAGATGTCGCTGGCCATGGAAAATTTGAGTCAAAGTATCTGAGTAACTGTAAGACGAGGCAGTGGGCAAGCTGCGAAGACAGACGTATTTGCTTCTGCCTGGGTTTGAAACCCGGTCTCCCAGTTGTCCAGATCATAGTTAGCACATTTTGCAGAATAGAAAAGTGCATAGTGCTATTTGTTTGTTCCCGTTCGTTTGTGTCGAAAAGTCGAATTTGGAATTTACAAAATCCCATTATTAACTTTTACAAGCTTATTTTTGTCTGGCATACTCGATTTTGAAAGTACTTTTTTTAAGTCACTTGACTTAAGCCTACCATTTTGTTATTAGAAAGATAAAGTATCTTGCATTACTATTTTAGGGGGGACAAGAATTTTAGATTGTTTTTTTTATTTTTTATACGTGGAATTTACTGCGTGTTCGAGATGTGTTTTTAAGTTCATTCCACACACCTTCTGTTATTAGAAATGGAGAAAATAAAAAAATAGTTTTTTTGGGAGGTGGTTGGGGGCCGGGGAGTGGAAGAATAGTTACGCAGTGTGGACCTTATCGGAGTGAAGGATGAAAAATGTGTTTACGATCCAGAGAGCAGTACTGTTCGAGCGTGGGGGGCGTCGCGGCTGTTTACATGATTTATCGCCCATTAGAACCGTCGGTGACAAATGACTGCATGCCCATGTAGTGTGCTGCCGCCTAGGGCCGGATGGACGCAACATAACTCCACCAACGTCCTATAAAACACACGCGCTCACACACGCACACTGTAATGATTGTGCTGTGTTATAAAATTGAACATTTTCTTTCTGTTTTTAGTTTAGTTAACCCGTGTTTAAAATTATAGTGGTAACAATACGCACCACGTGCATTAACTTTCAAAACCTGATGTCAAACATACTGACTCACAGATTGAATTCCCCCCCCTCCCCAAAACCGTTTATTTTTACGCACTTCTTGCGAAGGGCATATGAAAGCAACAGTTGCTCTTGCGGTGGCGAGAGGCTTGGGTTTCACCAGCTATTTAAATACGGCACAATAACAGAGCTGTTTTGTTGACCCTGGCAGACAACACAAACTGTGTTTCTGTTTGTGTTCTTCGTCGTTTGTGTCTGAACAGATGTTTCCAGACATAGTAATTCGTTAATAGTCTCATCTGGGCTACTGCGGCTGGTGTAATTCGGTATAGCAGCTCAGTATGGAACATTGTGTGTGACACTGGCTTATTGGTTACAACTGCTACAGGCAGATTTCTTACTCGTTGCTTGAGAAGTGCGCATTAGGTGAAGGGGGCTGTTTCGTCTCCGAACAAAGGACTGATGTGAAAGGTAACACTCTTATCGCGAAATAATTTGACTCACCCGCAGCTTCTACCTTGATTTGTCTATACCGTGGGTATTCAACCCCGCGGCCCGCCAGCTTGTATTATGCGGCCGGCGGCCACGTTTGTAAATTGCTTCTATGCGGTAAAGATTACACGATAATTTAGGCGGTTAGGTATACCACTTATTGATATTTGTCCGCATGCAGCACGCGGACCAGCCTGCAGTAACCGGTGTGGCCCTTTGCCATAAGAAGCTTTTAAGGCCTATGATCTATTTTGTCCAATTGCTTTTCAGTAAACTTGGCCACATATTCTGGGCATGTGCAAAAAAATTTTATGGAATTTTGCGTTTAGAAGGCCAGTGGTTACAGCTGGCGGCTGTGTTTGTGATGTTCAAGTGGTCACGGTCCACGGAGAATGCAGGCTTATAGACTACGCACCCTTGAAGCTGAAGGCTACGCGTACCTTCGAAACCTCGGGAACCAATTACCCAGTGACGCAGTGTCACATCCCAGAAGATCTCAATCCTCAATTACACCGCTGCTGAAACCTCACAATTGTGATCACACGTTATTCTTTCTCCTAAACATTGGTAACCATCTACATACGGGTGTCCAGGGTTTACATTTTCATATTTTTTTGTTAGTGGCCTGGTGATGTCTCTTTACTGAGCCGAAACTTGTTGCCAAGTAAAAGTGCGTATAGTACAGCTTTTTGGTGTGATTGACAAAGTAATACAGTATACACTTGTCCATTTTATTGCATTTCTGAACGCGGCGCAGCTCTATCACATAGGAACCGCGAATTCTCCGGGAGTTGCTGTGGCAGCTGTACTGCGCAGGGGCACGAGAGAATGGACGCGCTGTACAGGACTACGCGATGTCACATCTTATAGAGCCATAATAATATGGTTCTTAATCGCTATGAGAATCTCATGTGTCATAACAAAACGTTCGAATTCTTAAGGATGTATATGTTATACTACGTACGAAGTCTTTATACGATGAACAGTTATATTTTGAGGAAGATATACAAGCGTAATATCTGTAATATACATTCAGCACAAAGTACGATGAAAATTCGCTGTGTAGTCTCTGCAGTGAAACATGTATACACATGGACTGACGCCACGTATCGACGGAGCATCCGTTGTATGCAAATAATTAATTTGAAAACTTAAGGTGTTGCCAACTGACGATCCATTAATCCATTGGCGGTGACGAAGTAGCTGTGATGTGTGTAGCAAACATATTTACAGTTGCTGTGGTGGGGAAAATACTCTAATTATAACGCATGGAACCCATTTATGTTTGCTCGGTTATTTATTGGTTAGTTCATTCGGTTCGATATTAGTGGGAGACAACAAACATTGTAAATGGCGCCATAATGCACTGTACAGTCTGTGACGCCAACAAACAGGGTACTGGCAGCCTTCCTAACATACCTCCATGGTAACCAGAATGGACGGATCTAGAGATAAAGCCAGCTGTATTTAAAATCTGAGGATTTGGAAGCAATGAATATATATGTATATATCTATATATGTTTGTGGTGTTTTGCGTTATGATACCGTGTGTGCCATGGTTTTACGTTATGATACCGTGTGTGCCATGGTTTTACGTTATGATACCGTGTGTGCCATGATTTTGCGTTATGATACCGTGTGTGCCATGGTTTTGCGTTATGATACCGTGTGTGCCATGGTTTTGCGTTATGATACCGTGTGTGCCATGGTTTTAGAGGGCCACTGGTCCCATCTTCAGGTTAGAAGATGGAAGTACTATGCTGAATTTTTCCTGAACTGTACTACGAGGCTACATTTTTGTCACAACTCAGCTGATAGCAGTTTGATTCAGGACTAGGGGTGCACAAATATTTTTCAAGAACCTAGGAGCCATCTCGAAATTCTCGGCCCCAGAATAGTGACATGACGTAAGATAAATACTGAGGATTTACAAATATTAGGTCACACTGTACAAAACTAGTCACCACGGCTACCTGGCCACCGGGCTTTGTGCACCCCTGGCTAGGACTACACTACTATAGTTTCTGCATAAAGAGGACATTGTCAGGAGAATATTTGGACCCAGGAAATAGGAAGTAGCAGGAGGAAGCAGGGAGGTACGTAAGTGCCTTCGTATTATGTGCTGGTCACCTAATGTTACATGTGTAGTTAGACGAGTGAGTGAAAGGTGGGGGGGGGGGGGGTTATGTAGTAAGAAACGTACATAAAATTGGGCAGATGTCGCGACTGAACGATTAGCCGTATCGTTCTTCATGTGCGAGGGGTCCCGGTTTCAAATCTGAGCCTGTAGCCCGGCAAACTTACACTGTTCCCTGTTTTTCTGTTCGCCCAGGCACACGCAGGGACACTACAATAAAGTGAGGCACGGCCACTTGTTTCTGCCTTCTTTGAAATTCATTTTTGGCGTGTCTTTCCACCATTAGACGCTGTGAATTAATTACAAGGCACAACCGACTCGAGGAGCGTTTCAGTTGTGCGGGCTGGTATGAAGTTAGATTCATACCAGCCCTTAGTGGAACTGACGAATAATTTAATCTGAGGTATTTAAATAAATCCATGGATATCAAGATAAGGAAGTAAGAAATACTTAAAAAAGTGTCAGTCGGAACATCTCAAACAGGATTACTCCGTTGTGAGACCTAGGTGAAACTTCAGGATGACATAAAATATAACCAGGGCTGTGGAGTCGGTACACAAAAGCTCCGACTCCGACTCCTCGATTTTTAAAACTCCGACTCCGACTCCTTCATAAAAGCTCAATATGTATTAATAACGGTAAACCTATAAGACATTTCATCGCCACCGCGTGAATCATCAGGCTACTGTTTAGACTTATAACCTATATTTAAGTATAAGTCTAGTGGTTACTGTAGCTATCAGGGCTCTGGAGTTGGAGTATCTAGTTAAGGTTTTAGATTGAAGTTGGAGTCGGAGTCGGTACATTTTTACCGACTCCGACTCCACTTAAAATTCCTTCAGACTCCGACTCCGACGCCACAGCCCTGAATATAATCGAGAGCGATGTAATGTAAGGGAGTAGACTGTATTGGAGTGTTTCCGAGTAAAAGCGCGGTAGCGGACTTACAGGGCACGGTGAGAAACGGGGTTCCGTAAGTGGCAGGGAGTTTCTTGGCGGCCAGCGCCATGGGATTTATTTGCCTGTGTTCCCAGTTACAATTGCTGTTTTACATAACGGTTTATGTGTAAATAATCGTCTGTGTCACGGATGGATGATGATGCCAATGTTCCGGATCAAACTGCTCTGTGTTTGTACGAATGTGTGTTCGTCTTGTCACCTGTTACTGTCTTGTTTGTCTGTCCGCTGCCGCTACATCTGGTGAGTCTGGTGGCACAGGTGTGTCTCTTTAGGCGGTACAAACATTTAGATTTTGTAACAGACGCCCTGCCTTCAGACGTACAGGGTGTCCATTAGTGATTTTGTAAAGCCGAACGATGTCGTTTTTGCCTCTAAACGCACGTATGTCTCCATGTGTTGAAGTGAAATGTTTTTATTCGCTAGTGATCTGTTATTTACATCAGTCCGTGCCCTTGTAATACAATGTTCTTGCAGAGCACACATTCCTAAAGCGTTTGTTTGTTGATATGATCTATCGTCATCGCAGTCCTTCCCTCTTCTACCTAATTGTTCACAGTAACGTAGAGGGTTTTTATTTTCACTTGTTCACATTCAGACACACACCACAGTCGGTAGGACTCCTCTGGACGAGGGATCGGCCCGTCGCAGAGGCCTCTACGTGACAACACAAACACTGTGCAAGACAATCATGCATGCCCCCCGTGGGATTCGAACCCACGATCCCAGCAAGCGCTCGGCCGCAGACCTACGCCTTAGACCGCGTGGCCACTGGAATATATCGATCTATTGTGATATTTTACTGATCTCACTGCTGCTGCCGCCGCCACCACCGCGACCACCATCACAACCACCACCACCACAGCCACCACCATCACCATCACAACCACAACCAACACCACCACCACCACAATCACCATCACAACCACAACCACCACCACCACCATCATAACCACAACCACCACCACCACCACCACCACCACCACCACCACCATCACAACCACCATCACAACCACAACCACCACCACCACCA
>BLKM01000175.1:671822-714799 GCA_013340265.1 Coptotermes formosanus | reverse complement strand
CCACCACCAGCACTACCACCACGACCACCACCACCACCACCACCACCACCACCACCACCACCACTACCTCCAGCACCATTAGAACTGTGTGATTACAGTCCTTGCTCTTCTCCCCAGAAATGTTCTTAGCCTTCCATCTTACTCCCACCTAGACGCCAGTAAGGACAGTATCTTACGGACTGCATATTCTTACTTGCGTCTAATTTGAAACGCGTGTTTTCCGGTACTTGCTTGTCTTATTTCCTAATACTTTCCTGGAGCACACGTTCTTGTTCATACTCAGCCACTAAATATATTTTTATAGTATTCGCGCGGTGCATTGAGTAACAAATTATAATACAATATGCTACGAAATGCACATTAGTTTATTACTTAGTGTCTACATTAAAACATACCTGCGACATGTTTCGATCCATTATAGATCATCTTCTGGGGGAATCATATCACACAAAGGTATATAAAACACGAAGTAAGATTAAAAGTAGATTCAGATTGAACTAGCAGGTGTTGATGAATCTTGGTGTCAGGAACTCTGCAAAGTTGAAGTGGCCGCGTGAAGAACATTCCGTGTGAAGTACAGTGGTTGCTGTTGTAGTGGGGGACTTCGACTGCACAGTGTCGGAGAAACACCTCGTTTGTAGGATGCAGGCAGGCAGGCAGGCACAGTACCGTCTGTAATGAACATTTGTACATTTTGTTGGATATTATGTTATCGTTTAGTAAATTTATGTTTTCTGTGCACGTTTCCGTGTCTGTTCGTCTCCTTCATGTACTGGAAGTATCCTACGTGAAAATCTGGTCCATTCGGCAGTTTTTTTCTTAAAATTCCTCCTTATCAGATTTCATGAAAATCCATTCAGCGCGTCTGGAATTGTAACCTGCCTACAGACGTATGTACATGTACGTACGGACGGACAGATTTTAACAGGCTTTTCCATAGCGGTACGATCACGACCGCTATTTTCTCGTAAGACCAACCGCAAGCCTGTTACTCGACTTAGTTCTTGTCGGCGCTGGCCGGTCAATCTTCTCATGGTAACCAGTCTGGCGAGTTGCTGTGCCATGACCCCCCCCCCCCCCCCCCCCATCTGCAGTCAGGGTGAAGGTCGAGGGTCAGGGCTACGAAACCCTCCCTAGGGCCTATCCCTAATTGACGCAATTAAACACAGAGAGAATGCGACAGGATGCCAAATTTATGAATATTCTACTTCATAAACTGGTTGAATTAAGAGGGAACTGCTGAATACGGTGCCCTTTAACCCTTTGTGTGTCGGTGGTGCTTACCTCTGCCGCTTAGCTGAGAATTAAGTAAGTAAATATTGAAGTGTTTCTAGGAGGCGGTGAGCTTGTTGTGCCCGATTTGTGTTCAGAGTAATCTGTGGTTGTATCCGTAAAAGTTAGATCTATGTAAAGGAGATGCGTTGTATTTTCTTGGATGTAAGTGCTTTTAAAATGGTATGTAAATGAGCTTCGCATTTTGTCTAATTAACCTTTAAACAACGGGGTTGGTATTTAAATTTTATTGCATGGTTTATGGATACTGCGAACATTATTTGAACAGAAAAACGTGAAATTACGAAATAAATGTCATTGTGTGGAAAATAAACAGAGATTATGCAGCATGTCTTGAAAATGCAGTAAATTTTCTTATTGCCAAAATATGTGAAATTAATTTCTAGGAGTATTTTTTTAACGTGCGTTTGCGTATGTGAACGTAGGTCATTTAAAGTTACACACGAGAAGCTGGGGGTGGTTGGAAATAAGCTAGTGGCCCAGAAGCTGGTGTGATAAAAACTGTGGGTTGATGGGAACAGGTTTAGGAGTCGAAATAAGTGGCCGTCGTCAGGTTCTGATGGCGCACTTTGCGAGTTCTCTTGCCGCGTTGGTTTTGGCGCCAGCATATCATGTCATATTCAAGCACTACGACCCGTCTAAACATATGTAACTGTCAATCGACACGGCGTAACATCTTATAAGACCGGAATTTTGGATGTTGGTTGTGTTCACTTCATCAGGAAAATGAAAACTCCATACATTTTTGGGCCCCTATTTTTCTTTGTCCTTTTCTCGCCCTTAACTGGCCTTAGTTGGGGAACTTAAAAAGTCTTCAGGTTTGTTGTGACGTCACCGACAGCGTCAATAACGCAGAAGTGTTGAGCCGTGACGTCACCGTGAGAACTTGAAATCTCGCATAACTTCACTGAATTTATGTTTTCGTCGACCAATTACTTGTAATGCCAAGAGATGGCAGCAGCGGTTTTTTTTCTAGTTCGATATTCCGAGTACAAGTCGCTGTATCTGATCGAGAGATCTTGTTTGTAGTATAGAAAGGATTAACCTTTTAAAGCTAAGCGGTTACTTTACTGACTACCGGGTTTAACATCAAAATATTCTAAATGGTGCTCACATTGCGTTTATGTGTCGGGTATTGGTTTTAGAAAAAAAAACAGCGCCTTTTGCCTTACACGACATTAAGAGATTGGACTTGTATAACCGAGATGGAAAGTGTTTACTGCGCGGTACGCAATGAGTCCTTACGTCAAACAGACACGTTTCGTTTTTAAAGGGAGAATCTATTCTCAGGTCCTGTGAACCCCTCGTTGTTTCGAACTTTCAGTTTCAGAATCTCTTAAGCTGTATTTATGAAAACTGAAGAGGTAGCAGCACGTGTGAATGAAATGCAGTCTTAAAACACGCGAACTTTGATGGAATTGTTATCTTTGAACCATCTTATAAACCCTCACAAGGCGTGGCAATGTAAACTGTTAGATGTTTTAAATTCAAGACTATAAAAATGTGTACATAAATTGTGTATTGACTTATACGAAGTGAAAGAAACTTTAGCGTCCTTAGTAGACACAAAAGCAAAGCAGATTGAAGAAGCCCGATGTTTATAGATCGGAATGTAGATTGGAATTGTAATTTTTTAAGGTGCAAACTCTTTAGGATGTAGGGTTATAAACAAACCCTTAATTTAAATTCCGGTGTCATGATTTTGACGAGCGGGGAGCGGGTTAATAACACGACGAGAAGGCGGTGGAGATAAGAAGGTGTGTGCGTTCATGGACTGAAAATGTTTATTAGGTGTGTGCTGAAGCATCGTTATTGAAAGGAATGTACTCTGTATGCTCCTTGGTGTCGTGTGTTAACCGTGTTGTACCAACCTAATTCCATCCTTCTCTGAAATACCCCTTTTTCGAATATGTGAATTTTTTTACCTCCTGCTGTATGGGACAAGGAAGTTTCAATCCGAAGTGCAAATTCGTCCAATTAATGCACTGTTATTATTCTACAAAGCCACTAATCACCAACAGATGCACAAAGAGAGTTTTATCATCAATCGTAACACTCCTACATGTTTCGATCCTGCTGGGTCATCTTCAGGGAGAAATTTTTTGTTATCGTTACACTAAGGTTGCACTTTATAGTTGAGTGAGAATGTGCTGTTGACTGTGTACTGCCGTTTGATGGCTGATAAATATTACCTGAAAAGGTAAAGTATAAATATTGTAATATAGAGATATGTAGAATAGTGACAGTGCATAGTTCGACCAGTACGGGATTCGATTAATACCTTTGCACGGTGTGAATAATACAAAGTTTCCTTCCATTTCAAAACCTGTAGGTTAGTTCTTTGGCTCGTTGCTGATCACAGTGAGGGGTATTCTAGCTTCCGCCTGCGGCTGTCTTTGCCACGTGGATACACTGTTGGGTGAACCTCACAGAAAGGTTGGTCATAGTGCCGTGGTGAGAAATCGCTACACAGTGTGAAATGTAACATGAATTTAGTTTGTGCTTCTGGATGGGGCAGGGATTTGTCTCATACAGCCCGGCTGTGGGACCCACGTGGTCTCTTACGTAACGGATGTCGTGGGATCCTTACGTAGCGGTAAAGCGGCCAGTTCGTGATCCTAACGACACACCTTCATCTGAATACGTGGCAAAAATTCATGGAGACGTCTTTGTGGCATTGTATTTAAATTTGTCGAAGTTATATGTTGGATGTATCGTTTTGGATTATGATTATTATGATGATGATGATTATTATTATTAATTTATTTTGACTGCAAATGGGTTTGTACCCGGTCGCAGCGGTACTACAATAAGACACAACACACAAAATAACACACATCACTCAAACAAAACACAGCACACAAAATTACAAAAACAATAAGGGACACATACTGCACACAATACATACAATTACAATACAAGTACAATACAAATACAGTTACAAATACAGTACACATACAAATACAATACAAATAGAAATACAATTACAATTAACCAGCTTTATCATTACAATTAATGTGCTCTATCATTTATACTGTACATTTGGTGTGAGGCATTATCGGTGTACAGGTGCGCGCGCGCGCGTGTGCGTGTGTGTGCGCGCGCGTGTGTGCCTTGTGTGTGTGCGCGCGTGCGTGTGTGTGCGCGCGTGCGTGTGTGTGCGCGCGTGCGTGTGCGCGCGTGCGTGCGTGCATGCGTGTGTGCCTGTATCTCCCGACAGCTGGGCTAACCATTTTGGCAAGGTGCGATTTACTGTGAAAGTGTTTGAACAACTTAATTAAGCACAGTTACAACTTACTGTTGGTTTATTGTTTGTTTGAGCCAATATAGTACATATGTTGCTGCGCCTGCTGACACCAGGTGTTTTGCAGTGCGGAGCACATTAATACTTAATAAAAAAAAAGAAATACCACTAACGTACTTGCGTAAATCTGCTAGTAGTGGCAAACTTCATAATACCTTGTCTTCAACTTCTGATTGTTTTGTGTGGTGCCCCCACTTAGGCCTGACTTTGTACAGAATTTTGCCTAACTGCACAGTTGTAACCAAAGAATCTGTAACAAATAAATTGTCATTGCTTCTAATTATCCAGAATTTTGTGATAAAGCTTAAATAAATTGGGGACTTGAACCCGGGACATTGAATGAGCTACAGTCTGAACAACCGAGGAATTGGGATTCAATTCCTGGCAGGGATAAGGGATTTTTCTCATTACCACACGATCAGAAGGGCGGTGGAACCCACCAAGTCTCCTATACAATTTCTACTGTGTATAAGGCGGGCGGGGCTTCAGACTAACCACTTACCTTAACATAATGCCGAGGTTAAGATCGCGCAAAGCGTTACCTGCAGTCCCTCATACATCTCCATGGTGCTATACTGTATTTAATTAAGTACAGGGACTACTTTGCTGTTAAAATTACAGGTGGGGATTTTAAACCCTCTGTCGCGATTGTGCTGCCTGTAACGAGCAACGCAGTGAACTTCAAGTCTGGGGAGGTTTGGGGTTGTAGACGGAGACGCGAAGTGACGTTGATGCCTGCTGACAGCTGGATGCAGCCGTAGTGCAAAAAGCAAGGCATCATGATTCTTCCGCAGGCTTTCTCTTCTTCGGCGTTGCTTCGCTGCACTTCATTTTCCACTTTATCTACTTTGGGGTCTTCAGAGAGAAAGAAAAAGATATCCCCCCCTACGCGTATGATCGAGGGAGAGATATCATTTCGATACAAACTCCATAAGCTGCACCGTGCCTGACGCGATACAAGATTGGGTTTGCCTTGCACAGTGTTTTGTGTAACGTATTTACTTAGGTGTGTCAGTTCCAGTAAGCGGCTGGGGCCACGTGAAGGTGTGTGTGAAATAAACACGTCGATTTCCTTGTCTCAAGACTAAGCACTTGTAGAAATAAGAAATGCGTGCAGAATATTAACTCAGAAAACGGAAGGGAAGTGTCTACTTAGGAGACGAAGATTAGCTGTATTTAACGCTGCGTTATGAAGGCGTATGGGTGAGGTGAAGTATGACGCCATATGTTCTTAACCTAAATACTGGTTGGAGCTGAGAAATCAGCTTGCGCGCCCCGCCCGCTTTTCCTACTGTGAAGGAGCCCCCGGTAGGTAGTGGGTAGTAGGCGTGGAGGGCCCCAAACCGATGTCAAAGGAGAAAGTATAGACCACTGCTGGGAAAGTGCCCCTATACTCCAGCCCGCAGCGCCCGTCGCTGTAATGACTTCACGACCGTTCCTCTATGGGCGGATAGTAGGTATTACGGCTGATCTTTCATAGAGGGAACATTGCATCTGTCTGGCTTCGAATGCTGTCCAGTGCCTGGCTGTTACAAACATCGCAGTGATCCTTCGGGTTCCCTAAAAGGGAGATTTTTCTGATCATCTGAGGGAGCAGGGTTCAAATCCACAGCAGGGGTCGAATCTACAAGTCTAAAGACTGAAGTACGGAAAACGGTAATTTTATCGTAATGTAACTGTGTCTCCCGTTGTTAAAAGAAGGGCAGCTGTTGAGGGTATTTGAGGACAAAATGGCAAGGAAATTTTATGAACTCAGGGAAGTGGCAGTAACGCTAGACTGGAGAGAAATGCATAAAGATGAGATGTATAATTTGTACCGTTCAGCAAATACAGTGTGTTGCCTTTTATGGTGTGTTTGAGCACGGCAGGTGTTATGAGATGTCGCGAGCCGATGCAGACTTTCGATGCGATAAAGACACCGTAATCGGGAAAACAGTAGAAGAGACACCTTGTGGTACGAGAGTGAGATTTGAGGTTCTCACAGCTGTGGACGTCAAGACTGTAGCCTTCAGATCTGATGCCGCGGAACTTAGCAGACGGGTACCATATTCAAACATCCATAGCCCGTCATCAATTGAGAATTGGACTACGTGTTCCTGTAGCGTTTTTGAACAAAGCGGTCTCAATAATGGGGTCATTAACCTTTTAAAGCCTAGCGGTAACTTTACATACGACCAGGTTTAACATTAAAAAAATTCTACGTAGTGCCCACATTGCGTTTATGTGTTTTGTGCGGATCTCAGAACAAACAACAACTTTTGCCTTATAAAACATTAAGAGACTGGTTTTTATAACCGAAGTGGAGAGTGTTTACAGCGCGGCACGCACTGAGTCCTTATATAAAACAGATACGCTTCGTCTTTAAAGGGTTAAACACTGAAACATTCTGTATGTGTACGTTTTTGCAAACACGCGTTAATGCGTGTTCACTAACGTCACAAAGCAGAAAACTGCCTGTAGGGAGGTACAAATGTGGTTTTAAAATGACCCTTGTTGTTCGATGGATGTTACAAAGTTTAAGTGTCCATGTAATTGCATGTCAGGAGTATGGTTTATGAAGATACGAGTGGGAGGGATAAATGCATCGAACAATGGGATACTCACACGCACACGTGTTTAGTGCTTGGTTCGTTTTCCGCTACATTATCTGACAGCTGCGTATGAATTTGTAATTACTCTGATAACTTCCGTTTATGATTTTGTGGGTTTTTACTGAAAGGTTTTGTCAGCGGTGGACAAAATAGGCTCCTGTCGATGTTTTTAGGCGGTTTTAGTGTTTTCAGTAACTTTTCGGCTGTACCAGTTACAGAATGCTAAGTGTCTGTCAGACCTGTTCTGATAATTCACAAACTTACTGTTATTGCTGTTTGTAGTCTTGCCATTGATAGACTGCAAGTCAACTCCTTTTTAAGTAAAGCTCTGTGTGTACTACTGTAAGGAGGCTTCGCCCAGCGTTATAAACGTTTAATGTACTTTACATGAACAAAGTGAAGGTAAACTGAAATTAAAAGTAATGAACAGAACAGTAGAGTTTATTTGCCGATGAAAGTGCCCCCACACATTATGATGGCGATTATCATCATCATCATCATCATCATCATCATCATCATCATCTTTATCGTCCACTTTGCTTGCTTCACAGCTGTGTAGCGGTTTCTCACTTTAACCCTTTAAAGACGAAGCGTATCTGTTTTATATAAGGACTCAGTGCGTACCGCGCTGTAAACACTCTCCACTTCGGTTATAAAAACCAATCTCTTAATGTTTTATAAGGCAAAAGTTGCTGTTTGTTCTGAGATCCGTACGAAACACATAAACGCAATGTGGGCACCACGTAGAATTTTTTAATGTTAAACTTGGTGGTATGTAAAGTTATCGCTAGGATTTAAAAGGTTAAGTATTACTGATTTCTGCATTGGAATGTATAGAGCATGGCCGAGATTAAGCAGTTTCGGACTTTCCTGTAATGAACCGCGGGGGTTTTATAAAGGGCGGAATTTCTGACCGATTAATTACGAAGGGAGTTGGGAAATGATTTGGACAAGGGCTGCTGTTTCGGAAAATAACAAGCTGTAAATTGCGCGAATTATCATCGGATAGTGCGTGTAGTCTTAGTACAGCGTTCCACTGCCAAATCGTGCCCAAGTCGTGCGTGTCTGTGAAACACTGCTGTATGATTACCAAGTCTAGCGTTCGAAGGGCATGGAGAATAGTAGCAAAATGCAAAGTGTTTGTTGTGGGCGGAGAGGGACCACGTGGTTCCTGTGGAAAGAAGGCGTTAAACTGTCAGACACCCATCGTTGGTTACCTGCAGTTTGTGGACAGAAAGCAGCTGCAGGCAGCACAGTGTTCAACTGGGTACAGTGCTTCAACAGCGCCAAGGAAAGTGCACAAGCGACTGTCCGTGAGTGGTATCGCCGTCAGCACCACTAAACGATGGTTCTGTGAGGCCATGCTGTTAGCCCCCAGGGAAGTGGCAGCGTTGTATAACCTGGGAGGGGAATTTGTATAGCTAGCAGTTGTTTAGTGTTCAGCCTAAAGATAATAAAATTGCTACAAATTAAGGTGAGTCCAAATAATTTCCAAACGCCCCACGTAGTATCAACTTTACAAGAAACGCCATACATGCTGGACTGAGTCGAGTGTCTGTCATGCTTCCCCGTTGTCAGTCCTACTGACAGATGTGTACAGCTTTGTAGTTTCTGAATTGTCTAAAGTTTGCGTGACGCTGCGAGCGTTACCTGAAACTCCGCCGGATTAGTACGAAGATGACGGTGCGATTGAACTGGGAGAGAGGAAGTGTCTGGCCGGAATCTGCCGAGATGGTTCAGGGAGGATACGTTGCGATGTCTCGCGCAAGCAGAAGACTGCTGGTGTCTCGGGGGCATAAATTAACTTTGGGAACGAACGCGCGCGCGAAAGCAGATTAGCACGACAACGACGACGACGACTGCGAAGACGCCGCACGGCGCTCAGTTATGACGCCAGTGGCGGATTGAAGATTCCTACCCTACATCTTTACTGGCTGACTGCAGTGCATGGGTCTTTCCTAAGTACGAAGGCTGTGTAATAAATTAGCAATGAGTGCGTGAACACCTTACGCAGTTGAAGATGGTTTTGTGGGATGTGACGCCGTGTAGTCTGGTATAAATTTACCAGACCTCTCGAAGAACTTGCTGTCCCCGTATTCGAACAAGAATATGGAGGAAGTTTTCCTTCGAAAGTTTTGTTTGTACCAGACTGCACGGCATTACGTCCCATAACATAATTTTCAAAGTCGGTGTTGTAAAGCTCATTATCAACCCTCCACCTGATATGAGAAACATATAACTCAATGTATGAGCCGGGTAGCTCAGTGAGTATAGTGACCAGGCTACGGTTTGGAGGAGAGGACAGTAGCGATTTGATTCCAGCAGGACCGGAGATTTTTTCTTACTGTTAGTATGAATCTTAACCTGAACGTCAATCTTAATATGAATCTTAATCTTAATTCCAGTCTTAATCTTAGAATGAATCATCTCCGACCAATGTTGCCACTCTATTATTTGTTTCTTTTTATATTCTTGGGTTCGGCCTGATGATGTCTACTAACAATAGTCGAAACATGTTGCTGATTTGTTAAATAGTAAAGTTGTGTTTTGACTGAGAAAACTGGAATTTTTAGGACATTTGTTCCTTTGGCAATGCCCCCAAACTTTCTCTGGGTCTACCCAGCCTCCTGTCCAGTTGGTACCGGGGATGTCGCGGTTGGGGCATGAAGCTGACCAGCGAACACCATCTAATGTCGAGGTAAAAAGACATACCTCCTCCCAGGCGTGGTGTTAATTAACCCTTTAAAGACGGAACGTAATATGTTTTATATAAGGACTCAGTGCGTACCGCGCTGTAAACTCTCCACTTCGGTTATAAAAACCAATCTTCTTAACCCTTTAAAGTCGAAGCATATCTGTTTTATATAAGGACTCAGTGCGTACCACGCTGTAAACACTCTCCACTTCGGTTATAAAAACCAATCTTCTTAACCCTTTAAAGACGAAGCGTATCTGTTTTATATAAGGACTCAGTGCGTACCGCGCTGTAAACACTCTCCACTTCGGTTATAAAAACCAATCTTCTTAACCCTTTAAAGACGAAGCGTATCTGTTTTATATAAGGACTCAGTGCGTACCGCGCTGTAAACACTCTCCACTTCAGTTATAAAAACCAATCTTCTTAACCGTTTAAAGACGAAGCGTATCTGTTTTATATAAGGACTCAGTGCGTACCGCGCTGCAAACACTCTCCACTTCGGTTATAAAAACCAGTCTCTTAATGTTTTATAAAGCAATAGTTGCTGTTTGTTCTGAGATCCGTACAAAACACATAAACGCAATGTGGGCACCGCGTAGAATTTTTTAGTGATAAACCTGGTGGTACGTAAAGTTACCGCTAGTCTTTAAAAGGTTAAGCATAGGCCACCTTTACCTTTACAATGACAAGTTGTGCTCTTGCGTGGTCGGCGAAGTGTGTAGCCTGGTGCTGTCTTGTTAGCTCCGACACTGTAGCGAGACGCGTCTACTCTTGCTTATTAACCAGAAGGAAGGGAGTTTCAGATTGCTGATAAATGTGGCGTAGAGTAATCCCTTGTAGGCAGAGATAGCTTGACAGCCAGCTGCAATGTGGAGATCGGTCGCCAAGAATTTGTGGTTACGGGCACATCCCCTGCTGCACCCCCCGCCCCCCCCTCTTCACTGCTGTAGTAGGGTTAAGTTATGTGTGCCTTTGGTTTCAACTTACCGTCTGGCGGCTCGAGCTCTGGCATTCTGGAGACCGACGGTTCGAATTCGTCATATGGATTGGGAGGAAGTTTTTCGTGTTTTTTTTCAGGCCTTCAACTCATTTGGGGCGCGCGGTTGCGCAGTTGGTTGAGGCAATACACTCCAAGCCGGAAGGTCTCGGGTTCGATTCCCGATGGTGTCACTGGAATTTTTCATTGACATAATCCTTCCGACCGCACTATGGCCCTGGCGTCGGCTCAACGTGTAACAGAAATGAGTACCAGGAATATTTCCTGTGGGGTAAAGGCGGCCGGTGCGTAGGGCTGACAACCTTGCTACTTTCATGTGACGATTATCTTTAAATCTGGGAGCCTTGAATTCTTGGAACCCTCTGGGCCTGTCCAGGGATTGCTTTTTTCAACTCATTTACTGGGATGTAGATTGAAAACAGGCCACGGGCGCTTTTTTTTAAGTACCGTTTTACCGCCTCATTTAAACGACCCTTCTGTCACCTCCTTTAATGTACTATTTATCACCTCCTGTAAAGCACTCTTTATCAAGTACTGTTTATCATCCCGTGTAAAGTACCGTTTATCTCCGTTGAAGTACTGTTTACCGCGTTCTGTAGAATAATGTTTTTCGCTTCCCTTAGAGGTCTGTTTTTATCATCTTTAAATTACTGTTTATAACCTCTTCTAAAGTACAAATTACTGTTTATAACCTCTTCTAAAGTACCGTTTTGTCACCTCCTTTAACTCTTATGAATTAAATTTTACATAAAAGTTCAGTTCTTAACTCCCAGAGAACACAGTTGGTCTCCCTTAGAAACAGCAGCCAGGCAGCGCTCTGTAATCTAATGACGTTTTTATGGGAACTACATGAAACCCTTAGACCTACGTACAGTGTGTGGCAAAGTGCAGAGTTTCTGAATGTTAGATAACGTGGTACTTGTAATTACCACACAGATTTAAATGCTTGACATTAAAACACTGTATTTTGCCCACGGGTTGTCTTTTATAAGTTCTGTATTATTCTCGGGAAAAACAGCGACTTTTCCTAAACACCATTAGTTTGTTTGCCCTTGTAACGGCGAAGCAGTGCATTTTCTGTAAGGTGCTATTCAGTATTTAAATACTGTTCAGATTAATTTTATTCTTCAAGTTGTTCTGTAAAGTGTGCAACATTTTACTTGGTCCTGTACCGTTGAATTAATATTCAAGTTGTATCAGTGCCTGAATAAAACCCGTGACGTTTAGTAGACGACATACCGAAAGTTCGGCATCACCAGAGGCGTAGCTGGGGACAGGGCTGCCCGGGCGGGAAAGAGGACTGCAAAATGAGTGCATTACGTGACGAAGTAGACGTTCTGCGGCCAACAAGTTTTATCCCTTTAAAGACGAAGCGTATCTGTTTTATGTAAGGACTCAGTGCGTACCGCGCTGTAAACACTCTCCACTTCGGTTATAAAAACCAGTCTCTTAATGTTTTATAAGGCAAAAGTTGCTGTTTGTTCTGAGATCCGTACAAAACACATAAACGCAATGTGGGCACCACGTAGAATTTTTTAATGTTAAACCTGGTGGTATGTAAAGTTACCGCTAGGCTTTGAAAGGTTAAATTATTGAGCCGATTAAAACGAATAGAATAATTTAACGTTCTTAAAGTTCACAATTTTCGACCCCAGTGGCCACATGGTCTGGGTCGTGGGTCTGCGGCCGTTCGCTTTCTGGGATTGCGGGTTCGAATCCCGTCGGGGGCATGGATGTCTGTGTCTTGTGGGTGTTGTGTATTATCAGGTAGAGGTCTCTGCGACGGGCCGATCACTCGTCCAGAGGAGTCCTACCGAGTGTGATGTGTCTGAGTGTGATCGTGAAGCCTCGATAATGAGGATACCCTGGCCCACTGGGGGCTGTTGCGCCATTAGACAAAAAGGTTCATAATTTCTGTTAGGGGGGCCATTGTGATTACTCGCCCCAGGTGCCGAAAAACCTAGCAACGCCACTGAATGCCACTGACACAGTATGTAGCTTTGGGACTCGATCTTGTTTCAGTTCAAGGCATTTCACATCCTCACATCCTGTTTGTTTGGTCAGTTCAAATGTTGTCCTTCCGTTTTCCCCTTTCCTAAGTTGCTTCCTCATGTAAATGTCTTGTCCTTCGGATATTTGAGCTACGTGCCCATACTATGGTCATTTCCTTGTGCTGGTGTTTCTAATAGTACCAGGTGTGATGCACATGTGGCTTTGGTTCCTTGTGGTAGAAAATATAATACAAATAACGTTTTGTATGAGTATCGCAGTGACATCTGTTGCCATTATATGTATCACCATGACATCTATCGGTAGCGTGTCAGCAGCACATCATACCCGAAAGCACAGGACAATTAGTTAAAACGACTCTTATCTGCTTGAACACTATTAAAAAGCTAGTATTATTTACATCAAAACTTTTTCCAAAAATGTATGCGTTGTGATGTTATAAAAACCATATGTTGATTTTATGCTGAAGGAGGTATTTTTTCTGTTTTATTTTTTATTTATTGTGTTGTTTTATTCGTGTGGTGTAATTACAGGTGGCGTGAGCTTGGTGCATTTCCCCTAGCTATCGCGACACAATCAATGAATTTTATCGTGTTTTTAAATGTTTTTACGCACACTACAGACATACAGTACCCGCTATAGGTTCTGGGGTTAAGGAATGGCATTTGGAATGCGTCTCTATTGCTGTTCTTTCTACGAACACAGTGCGGTGTTTCAGATGTGTCCGTTGTTATCTAAATGCGCAGTCTGTATAGAGTTCACTGAAATAAACTAGGGATTACAAACGAGTTCAAATTATTCAGTAACTGTGAATAAGACATCCAGTTCTTTCCGTTAGTTCAGTTCAGCTATAACGCATTTCGCAGTACGCAACTCTGTTGCTTTGTGTTTGCGTCCCTTTACGCGCAGACTAGCGATCACGTATAAAATGCTGCTCTGTACCACAGGCGGTGGTTTTTTTAGAAGGCCTTACCTGTATGTCATTATCCTGAATTATATTTAGGGATTTAGTTCGCACCGCGCAGTAAACACTCTCCATCTCGGTTATGAGAACCAATCAGTTAACGCTGTATAGGGAAATAATCGCTGTTTGTTCTGAGATCTGTACAGAACACATAAATACACTGTGTGGGCGGAATGTAGAATTTTATAACTTTAAACCTGGTGGTATTTATAGTAACCACTGGGCTTTAATGAATTACAGATATGGCCGTACTTGTGTCTATGTAGAAAACATCTGTAAATATATTTTATTTTCTGTATCACTTGTTGGCTGTGTGTGTGATTTATTGCAGTCTAGCTGAATATTTGTTATCACGTTGTAAATATAAAATTAAGCACAAACACGGAGGACGGCAAAATAGCTCGCCCTGAAGGTCTTTATACTGGGTAACTAACATGGGCGTAAATTCCAGTAGAAAATTCAAATGTTTTAAAACAATTTGGCTTTCATCTTTGAATACGAAAGATGTAAATTCATACATTTTTCACTCTTCCTCTTATGGCAGGGCCCCAAAATTACTGTAACAACGTGACAGATTATCTAAGTTATTTATTTATCTGCGGTTGTTTTTTATCGAACTCGTGTATAAAAATAACTTAGGAAAATTCTCTTACGACTGGGATAGGAAGGGGGAGATCAAATTCTGGTTTTTGGCAATTAGATAGCGGGCGTAAATAACGGGAACTTATGTATGAAGAAAGTAGCCTGAATTGTAGCATACCGTAGTTTTTCGTATGTATGTCGTGAAGGCGTATTGTTAATTGGAGGGACCCTGCACTCGCTCTTAGTCTTGGCTTTGGATGGGTTCAAACAACCATGATCCTCAAAGCATTTGAATTCGAACACTGTTAAGGATTGTTTCCTTTTTTACTAAAATTGACTAGCTTAAGGTACCGTCGAAGTATGGCGTGACTATGCATCACCCTGTATTCTTACCTAATCTAGACCCATTGTCACTCACCACCTTATGGTGCCAAGTTTAAGTGTGAGTGGAGCTATGCCTCTGCACCCTCCACGTGCCTCCATGGCGTGCAGAGGTACAGGTTTTGTTAACTTTACAGTTTTCTGATTGATTTTTGCACGTGTTTCGACTTACAGACAATATTTGTGACTTGGAAGTTTTGCCACAGATTCAGTTAACATGGTCCATCGTCATGTGAACTGCCTATACCATGACCAAAGTCGGCCACGGTCTGCACATTGGATGACGCCTTATGGAACCCTGAGACTTGGACATACTGTGGCTTCCCGCTGACTCTGTCCCCATACTTTACAATTCTCCCGGCAGGTGGCCACTCTGAGAATGGAATGGCTCTAGGAACGCCATATTCTTCGTTAGTTCCGTTGTGTTACGAAGAAAAAACTTTCCTTTGTGATTTCTGTCACAAATCATTCCAGCTAGTTTCTTTTTTCCCCTTATGTGAAGTATACATGGCCATGGGATATATCAGGGGTGTGTAGTGTTTATGCTGAATGCCTCTTGGGACAACTTGGAAGGGGCAACTGGTCGAATATCCTTGTTTTATGAATTATTATTATTTTGAGATCTGCGCTGTTCTGGGATATTGCGCAGCGTCGAGTGGTAATCCTTTAACGACGTTTCGGGACAACTGTCGGTTCCATCTTCAGTGATGAAGAAGTCGAAGAAGAAGGCCGGCAAAACAATGTGCCGTTTATATAGGGTAAGGTGTGGGTGGTGACTGGTGGTCTTCTTTTCCCAGTATGATCTGTCAGTGTGAATGGCAGGAGATGGTGTGACAGTATTTGGAGACAGGGGGCTAAGAAAGAGACGTGTTTCATTTAACGACGCTGCCAGTTGCTTAGCTTATATAGCATCGCGTCGGTTGTAGATAAGGGATGATGTAGGACGATTTTTTGGATATTTACTGGAGTAAAAAAGAAGTCTTTGGAAAGTAACCTGTCCCACTGGCATTTTATCCACCACAAATCCCACATGTACTCCCCTGAGATGCGGGGTGATAATGAAGATAGTTCGAGCCTAAGAAGGGGGAATTTACAGGAGGCTGGAGCAAAGTGCGTAATTGAAGACCTTTGTAATTAGCACCCTTCGGTAGATACTGTGGGGCGGGATGTGTGAAGGAAATAGGCAACCCTATGAGTAGTTATCGAGATGGTATTGTTAACCTTTTAAAGCCTAGCGGTAACTTTACGTACGTATCACCAGGTTTAACATTAAAAAATTCTGCGTGGTGCCCACATTGCGTTTATGTGTTTTGTACGGATCTCAGAACAAACAGCAACTTTTGCCTTATAAAACATTAAGAGACTGGTTTTTATAACCGAAGTGGAGAGTGTTTACAGCGCGGTACGCACGGAGTCCTTATATAAAACAGATACCCGTCTTCTTTAAAGGGTTAACAGGTGTCTTTAAAGAAATAATGTGCCAGGGGGCGGACGTGAATCCTGTGCCTTGCATTGGGATTCAGAGACGTGTTGCTGTGAATACAGTGATGGAACATCCGCGGTAGCTGAGCGACTGTTAGGTTATCAGTAAGGTCAACGTTGCATCTCGTTAGTTGGTTTGTTGGTTGGTTGGTTGGTTGGTTGGTTGGTTGGTTGGTTGGTTGGTTGGTTATTGTTAATGCGATGGATGGGGAACGCGATGGCGCAGTTGGTTGAAGCACTGCGCCACAAACCGGAAGGTCGCGGGTTCAATTTGCGATGGTGTCACTGGAATTTTTCATTTATATAATCCTGTCGGCCGCACTATGGCCCTGGGCTCGACTCAATCCCTAACAGAAATGAGTACCAGGAATATTTCCTGTGGGGAGTAAACGCGGCCGGTGCGTATGGCTGACAACCTTCTTCACCTTCATATGCCGGTTGTCTAGTAATCTGGGGGCCTCAACCTCCTGGAACCCTCAGGGCCTGTCCAGGCCTGTACATGGTAAATGGAATGCAATGGATCTGTGCTGTTCAGTAAGGATCTTCCGCAGTTTGTATTTTGTCCACCCCTGATCTATACGATTGATGGTCAGTGACTTCGATAAGATCTGCATTGTTTGTCTCAGGGGTGGACAAACCATTGGAAATGGCTCTTTGCAGTTTGCTGCACCGTCACTGGGGGAGAAAGGCATTCAATGTTATATAAATGTCATGCAAATGCTGCACTAGAAAGTGGCGGTGTGTAATCTGAAGTTCCATCGCAGTGCAGTAAGTAATCCATTGAACACAACGTTAGTAGAGTCAAACCTGCCTATAACGGAACCGGAAGGAACCGAATTTACAGCCCCCCCCCTCGCCCCCGGTTGCCGGAGTGTTACTTTCAATACAGGTAATTTAAATCTTGATCCGCGGGTCTGGTAGAAATTTTCCGCTCAAGACAGTTTCCATTTATGCCGAGGTCCCGTTTAAGATGGGCTTCACTCTGTATGGTTTTCATACAACAAACCGACTTGAACAAGCTGTAGGCCGATGTCTTACTTTGTATTACGGAATACAAGTGTGTAGGGTAACTGCAGCAAATACGAAAGATGAGTCTGTGTAATCTCACAACACGTGTCGATACGGTTCACACCCGCGGGGATGACCACGTGGTGTTTAGTGAATGGAAAGGATGTGAAAGTAAATACACGTGGCGTAGGTAACAGGTTCTGTGTCGGGATTTGTTAGCGTGGACTGAGGTAATCCGTTGAATAACTCAGGAGCATCGGCGTAGCTCGGTCTATTGGCCCCCGGGGCGAGTAATTACACAGGCCGCCCCTAACGGAAATTATTTGCTTTAAAAAATCAAATTATTTGTTGTATTTGCTTTCATTTGGCTCAGTAACTTGCTCTGTGGCGTACAAAATCAAAATTTTTATTTTAAAATGTTTTTGTTGCCCCCTCCGGTAATTATTAACTTTAAAAAGTCGCAATTATTTATTGAATTATCCTTTCATTTGGCTCAATAACTTGCTCTATGGCGCAAAAAATAAAAATTTTTAATTTTAAATATTTATTGTCTCCCCTCCGCCTTAGCATTGGACCCTGTCGCCCGGGGCGACCGCACCGCTTGCCCTCCTTGCCCTATCTACGCCCCTCTTCATGACAGCTGCTTTTCTACGTAGCATTCTGAATCCCATTTAAGTACAAAACACAACTGCTACCAACTGGACCGTCATATTCGGATGCCCTTCTCGTGATAGTTTCTCCATCCCCCTTGTCATTTCATTGCCTTTAACCAATTTAAAGACGAAGCTTATTTAAGGACTCAGTGCGTACCGCGCTGTAAACACTCTCCACTTCGGTTATAAAAACCAATCTCTTAATGTTTTATAAGGCAAAAGTTGCTGTTTGTTCTGAGATCCGTACAAAACACATAAACGCAATGTGGGCACCACGTAGAATTTTTTAACCCTTTAAAGACGAAGCTTATCTGTTTTATATAAGGACTCAGTGCGTACCGCGCTGTAAACACTCTCCACTTCGGTTATAAAAACCAGTCTCTTAATGTTTTATAAGGCAAAAGTTGCTGTTTGTTCTGAGATCCGTACAAAACACATAAACGCAATGTGGGCACCACGTAGAATTTTTTAATGTTAAACCTGGTGGTACGTAAAGTTACCGCTAGGCTTTAAAAGGTTAATTGAGGCTGCATGTTGCATAGACGTACTTAAACAGGTAGGTCGCGCGGTATAGGTTTTAGTTTGCTTTCTTTATGTACTTCGTTGATTTCCTTTGATTCTTTCTGTCCAGTTGTACCATTATGTTGCAGGTAATGGTATTGTTTGTGTACTAAATTGTTGTTTACTCTCCCCGCGTTGTCTTTTGTCTTAATGATGCTGTTTGTACTATAAACCTTTTTTTTGCAGCGGTTTATTCTGAAAAAATTTTTAATCTTTTAAAAATTCAGCATAATAATGCAGCTTGTTAAGTAGCTCTTAGCACCGTTCGCTAAGTAGCGTAGGTAATGTAAATACTCCGGCAATCTGCTTTGTGGTATGCTTCGGTGAACAGACTGTACCTCAAGGAGTTTCCAGCACTTTCAGTGCAAGAACTGAGTGTTCTGGTGCCTGTGCCAGTGAAAATTGCTGCCGTCTCCTGGGGCGTGACGACGTTAAAGCCGTGAGGTAAAGACGTTTCTGAGGAACATTGTGTTTCCTTCTTCAGGTTAGAATAATTTATTTTCTTGTGATTTTTGCTTAATTCCCGTCGGTACTTACTTATGTGTGTCATCACTCCCCTACGGACTGTTCGGGTGTTTCCCCGGGAGGGGGGGGAATGGGGTTGTGTCATCTGCCTCCATCTTCAGGGTGGCGATTTGTTCGGTACATTTCTACCACTGTGATAGGCTACACAGCGTCAAATCCCAAAATAGGGGCTCACGCAAAGGGAGGCTGCTGAGCTGCTGGCCCCCCCCCCCCAAAACCCCCCGAAAACCTAAATTTAATAACCACAAATTTTGTAGATGCAGTGGCACGAAATCTTTTACGGGATTTACCGTTCAGCCAAAATCAGACACTGAAACCAGCTGATGATTAGTACATTGAAATTTTGAAAATTAATTAATGCAATTAAAAAGAAACAAGAAGACAGGACACTGTGATTGAGTCATGGAACATGTAGTTATATTCGCATGTATATAAATGAAGTTGCGGACAGCGTTATGTTGTGCTTACAGCATGATTTTTGTAAAGTAATTTTTAAAAATTTACGTAAATTATGTAGAGCCTCAGGGTCAGCCCCCTCTCCCCTGAATGAAAAATTCTGTGTGTGCACCTGTCCCAAAAGACAAACTTTGCGTAGTCATGCTTTTTTTTTAGGTACGATGTAAGAAGTAAGCAGCCTGTAAAATTTTGCAAAAAAGTGAGATGTGTTGTTAGAGAGAGAGAGAGAGAGAGAGAGAGAGAGTTAGCATATCTAGAGAAAAGAAGGAACCTGTTGCACGTACCATACACAGAGGTTTATACGGGTGTAATTCTGCAAGAGATTCCCTCCCCGCCGCCCCCCCTCCATACCAAAATTACGATCCTAGTTTTACAACCACGTTATGACCCTATCTTCCCTTTCCATTCACCCCTAACTCGTAGAGATATTTTCCCCCTTCCACTCAGCAATTTATAGTGTAACCCACCCTTTCCCTTTCTTTCCACTGTACCGTCAGTCTTGGGCAAGAACAAATAAGTCCTGTATCCATGTGGTATTTGTCTTATTAAAATATTCTGCTCTTCATTGGCGCTGTAATGGTTTACAGCACTCCACTTCTGTAATGTGCGTACAAACGTGGAGTTTATTTATACTTGTGACATACGTTACGCTGCAGGCAGAGGGAGCTTGCTAGGAACCTTCAGATTGCGGTGTGGTTATTACTAATGGGCTAAATTTTGGCTAGTTTTTTTTTGGTGGGGGCGGGGGGGGGTGGTTGACAGTGGGTTGCAACAGACGGTGTGAATGGCGCCATTGCGTTTCTCTACCGAACTTCTGGTGCCAAAGAACCAGGGTCACATCACGTTAACTCCGGAGAACAGTTGCCTCCCGGTTTGCACATTTCGTTTGCAGTCCGACTCTGCAACATAAGTGTGTTTAAACGTCGTGTAATACGCTGGTTACGGCAGGGCGCCAAGATGCCGTAATCGGTAGAGTGCCCGAGCTGCGGGTTGGAAGGTCCGGGGTTTCTTTCCCGGCAGGCGCCAAGGGACTCTTCTCTAAGATGTCCAGACTGGCTCTGGTGTCCACCCAGTTCCCTATTCAGTGGGCACCGGAGTTCTGATAAGGTGAAACTTGCCGGGGCGGGGCGGGGGGCGAGAAAAGGGTGACAGGATGAAGCGAAAGGGAGAAGCAAGGTATGAAGCCGGTAACTCTTTTATAGCACTAGACGTCTGAGTAAAATCCTGGCCCCAGTATCAGTGTTTCGTTCCTGCATTATTGCAGTGTCGTTGTTTTTGGCTGGTACAAACGTATTGTTGCAATTCCAAAGGCTTGTTGCTGATACAAACATGCCGGTATTAATGTTTTGTTACCTCAGCCGCATTACAGTTCTCCGCATTGTCATATATATTCTAACGAGGGCACACAAACTGGTTTGTGTTAAGACAAATATTAGCGTTAGTTTCTTAAATACAATGTGAAACAGCATTTAACCCCTTAAAGACGAAGCGTATCTGTTTTATATAAGGACTCAGTGCGTACCGCGCTGTAAACACTCTCCACTTCGGTTATAAAAACCAGTCTCTTAATGTTTTATAAGGCAAAAGTTGTTGTTTGTTCTGAGATCCGTACAAAACACATAAACGCAATGTGGGCACCAGGCAGAATTTTTTTAATGTTAACCCTGGTGGTATGTAAAGTTACCGCTAGGCTTTAAAAGGTTAAATTGCATGTTATTTCAGTACAAGTTCTGAGGTTGTCACGACAGTAAAGGTTCGTACGCTAGGTCTTTTGGGTTATGACACCGTATAGTCTGGTACACGGTTACTGAAGTTTTGGAGGAACCGGTTGGGAAAATGTCTTACCCATCCTGCGAAACGAAAAAGATTCGCAGTTCGCAGTCTGTTGCCTAATCACTATTTCAACTGTGCTATTCAGCCCGTAGAATTTTGTGTTTTGTTACTAAAACGAAGCAGTGTATGGCGTGGAGATGTCTGTGTGAGATTCAGCTTGCAAGTGATCACGACACGTATTTCGTGTGTTTATGAACACATCAAAGAAATCCGTTTGTGGGGGTGTTTTATGTGAAAGTGTTCGTGAACTGCCGAACCGTCAGTAGACACTACAGCTGCTGAAAGAGAGAGATTGTAGGTACTGTCAGTTTTTATGCAACGCGTGTAATAAAGTAAAATGGGGTGTTGAAGGCAAGTGAATGTGCTGCATAAAAGTAACACCCCTCTTTACCCCTCCCAGAACATTGTGACCACGTAAAGTTGCAGTCAAATGTGTGTGTAAGTGGCAAAATCCGACAAGGGTAGGACGAAACGAGAAGAAAATGGGTCATAACTTGAGAAACAAGGGGGCTGAAGGGGTCTCTTTTCAGCCCCCTTTCTCTACCCCTCTTCCTTTCCCCAAGCACTCACAGTACTATTCTTTGGGCGGGGGGTGGGGGGGTTCAAATTGTCGGATAAAAGAAGACACATACAACAGCCGTCTTACTAAAAGAGAAGTCAGTTTGAGGGAATTTGCCCCTTATTCCTTCTACCCTCCCATCACCCCTTTCGTTTTATTATCCTAGCCTATGGCCTATAACAAAACCCTTCCCTCCCCGACGCTTCGTCTTGTCCTCTTGAACGCAGACAGCAGCGTCTTTGGTCCAGAGGAAGTACACATCAGGCCTTCCGTGGGCCCCCGCTCTTTCAAGGGCCACGGAAACCCTGAGCATGTTTGAAATAACAGGTGTTTTATACTTTGGAGTGTGAGGTGCCTTCTGAATAGGCTAATATTAAATAACACCCTTCTTACCCAGATACTGGTCAGTTTATAAATTTATCTCGTCATTCAACAGTGGGTAAATGAAAATATTATTGTTTTTAAAAACAGTCCAAATTAGAGCTCCCTTTCCTTTCTGTAGGCCTCGCAGTACGTAGTGCTTCATTAAAAATTAGACGATGGACAACGTCCAAACAAATAAGATTGTCAGTTCTCTAATCATATTTACTTCCCGAAAGACCAGAAGTTAAAATATTTCGCCCTCACTACACTCTCCACTGGCTGTGCGGTGCATGCAAGACCTTTGCCCCATTTAAGGTTCCATTTCCAGGCGTCTGTGTCCCTAGCTGTTTTTCGCGATCCTCTAACGCCCATTTCCTTCAGACCATTGTCAGAATCGTCCAGCCATCTCTTTCTTGGCTTTCCAACTGACTCTCTCGTCTGCGATACTCTTAAACACTTTGTTCGTAGTTCTTAGTTCTGGCATTCTTTCTACTTGTCCTAACCATCGTAATCTTCCTTTTATAATTCCTGAGATAATGTCTGGTTCCCTATACAGAGCCATCAACTCTTGATTTGTGCGGATTTTCCATACTCCATTTTCTTTTGCTGGGCCAAATATTCTTCTCAGTATTTTGCTTCCCCATGTCACAAAGGTGTTTACATCGCCTTTGCAGTGTCTCCATGCTTCCGAACCGCACGTTGCTGCCGATGTCATTATTGTCCGACGAACAGTCAGTTTTGTAAGAGTATATTTATTCGTGTTAATTATACAGGTATAACCAACGCTTCGCTTTTAAATGCGCGTTTAGGCTACAAGTTTCGGCTCATAAGAGCCATCATCAGGCCGTAACAGAAACTGTCAGATGGAACGAATGCAATTTTGTAATGTGGAGACCAGTGGGGATGTTTTATATTAAAATTAAAGTCAGTTTTGTCTTTTCCTGATACCGCTGTAGATTTTGATAATTTGATGAACGCGTTATGACACATATTTTCTGCTGTGATTCTGGTTTTTATTTCGGACTTTCACTATTGTCAGTAAGAAGGCCCCCCTAGACACTTTAAACTCATTTACTTTCTGAAATGTATGGTTATCAATTTTCTGATTTTGTACAGCTCGAAATCTTACTTTGCTTTTTGTGTTAAAGTATGTGATTAGCACATACGAAGCCGTGTATTAAATACAGTTTCTTAAAAGTTATGATGAAAGATTTGGACCGATGAGGAAACAAATGCGCCGTTATCTTCCCGGATGTAAGTTAGTCAACCTTGACGATGGAAGCAAGATGCTCCTCTGAAACGTTTGAGCCTTTATACCAATATACACGGCGTCGCATGCAAGAAGATAGTAATGTTGATGCAATGAAGTTGGTATTGTTTTTTTTTAATGCTTCCAAATTGGATTTCCCTTTCCCTTCTGTAGTCCTTACAGTACAAACAGAAGATAATGCACGAAGCATTACATAAAAAATGCAGAATTAAGTGTGCGTCTTTTGTTTGATGTAGGCTTTAAACGGAGTCGTTGTTGGTTGACTGGTAGCGGCACACAAACACGTGCGCTCCCGCGCGCCTGCGCAGGAAGATTAGTCGCCGCGTCATTTCGGCGCTCCATGGTTCGTGAAACGGTCGAGCTAAGCGTGTAATCTGCAGTTCGCTGTCACATTTGCTCCGTTCCGCTATTACCACGGTTCACACGTTCACACAGACTTATTTGTTCACAGTTTTCCTACTGCTTGCAACGATACGTGTACGGGCGTCCCACTGTGGCCGCCATTAAACATGTGCTGTGCGTATTGCGTGCTTCACACTGCCACAGCCAGGGAATTGGAAAATTATTTTGGAAGTTAGCCACAGCAACCCTAACGAATCGAATCTCCATTTGTGAAGAAATTAAGAGCAGATTGAAGTCGGGGAATGCTTGCTATCATTCGGTGCAAAATCTTTTGTCTTCCAGGCTGCTATCCAAAAACACAAAGATTAGGGTATACAGAACTGTAGTTTTACCTGTTGTTTTGTATGGGTGTGAAACTTGGTCTCTCACACTAAGGGAGGAACAAAGGCTGAGGGTGTTCGAGAATAGGGTGCTGAGGAGGATATTTGGGCCTAAGAGGGACGAGGCCACAATGGAGTGGAGAAGACTACATAGCGAGGAACTTAATGACCTGTACTCATCACCTAATATTATTCGGGCAATCAAATCGAGAAGAATGAGATGGGAAGAGCATGTAGCACGTATGGGGGAAAAGAGAGGTGCATACCGGATTTTGGCGGGGAGACCCGAGGGAAGGTGACCACTTGGGAGACCCAGGCATAGATGGGAGGATAATATTAAAACGGATCTTCAAGAAGTGGGATGGGGCATGAACTGGATTGATCTGGCTGAGGATAGGGACAGGTGACGGGCTCTTGTGAATGCGGTAATGAACGTTGGGGTTCCATAAAATATGGGGAATTTCTTGACTAGCTGAGAAACTGTTAGCTTCTCAAGAAGGCCTCTGCTCCATGGAGTTAGTTAGTTAGTTCGTTAGTTAGTTAGTTAGTTAGTTAGTTAGTTAGCCTCAGATTAATGCAGTTTTAACGCCAGACTTATTTGGGCGTAAGGGGGAGGAAGTAACAGAACGGAGAAAGCCCCGTAATGAGGAGCTTCAAGATTTGTACCAAGCAGATATTGTTAGGGTGATTTAATATGGGGCGCGAGATGGGCGGGGCATGTGGCATGCATGTGGGACAGACGAGATACATACAGGGTATTGGTGGGCACGACTGAAGGAAGGGACCACTTGGAAGACCTAAGCATAGATGGGAGGATTATATAAAAATGTGCGATGTCGTGGACTGGATTGATCTGGCTCAGAACAAGGACGGTTGGCGAGTTGTTATGAACGCGGTAATGAAACTAAATATTATTCAATATGAAAAATGTATAAATTATACGAATATATAATTACATATAAATGTAGAAATTACCTGTCACTGGATGGATTTTCATTAAATTTGATATTTGGAGTACTTTTCGAAACTGTGGCGAGAAAATTCAGGTATCATTACAATCTGACAAGTGACGGGCACTTCACATGAAGACCTATGCACGTTTATGGTAATATCTCGCTGAATTCTTCTCAGAATGAGAAATGTTTCAGACAAAAGTTATAGAGAAAATCAAAACATACATTTTGTGTGCAGTAACTTTTTTTTCCCAAAAATCTTGCCGTTTATGAGATAATTTAAAAAAAAATATATGGCACAGCCAGACAGGCCACAGATGACAATATGGCGCATGCGCATCGCTTGCTGGATACCTAAGGCTACACACACACAAACACACACACACACACACACACACACACTCATGTAGGAGTAAAGTGAACTGTTCAGTGGTTGGTAATGAAAACTTACATGTAAGGCAGCTGCACGGGCTAAAGTGCTGTCTTTGTCTTTTGGTTTTCTGTACACAATTATTTAACACTTACATATATTGTGTGAAACGACATTAGTAAAAGTACTTATAGCATTTCCTGGCATTAACAGTCTTAAGGAAATATTAATGTTGTTTTATTTCTTACCTTATGATACAAATGCGGCTTGAGTGTGCGGTGTTTACCATTGACAACGTCAGCATAAATCACGCGAAGATGAAAACGGTTGGCTGTTGGCTGTTTTCATCTGAAGTTCATTATGTTGGAAGTGTTTAAAATAAAACTGGTTAACTAAATAGTATGTTAAGAGTTAGCAACAGTGTACAGAGAATTGGAGAACTTAGTGATTTATTACGTGTGTAGTCTTTATAAAAAGAATGCGATAAGGTAACCTTTTAAAGCCTAGGGGTAACTTTACGTACCACCAGGTTTAACATTAAAAAATTCTACGTGGTGCCCACATTTCGTTTATGTGTTTTGTACGGATCTCAGAACAAACAGCACCTATTGCTTTATAAAACATTAAGAGATTGGTTTTTATAACCGAAGTGGAGAATGTTTACAGCGCGGTACGCACTCAGTCCTTATATAAAACAGATACGCTTCGTCGTTAAAGCGTTAATCAACTGTACCCGCAGTCCATAAGAAATTGTACTTCTCACTTCTTCCCACATTTGTCCTGTTGATCCAGACTACCAATAACGGGCGTGCAAGAGCAAGGAGGACTGGGTCGATTTTACTGCCGTCGCCTCATTGAATTATACGCCTATAAAAGCTCTCTCCTTTTCTGTTGGACGCCAAATTTTATTACGCTGGTCCCGTGCCTTAGACTGATTTATCGCTTAATGTGTACTGAGGATCCATAATGAGACCAGGTCTTCACTTAGTTCAGCACCTGCGTGAGAATGTTTCAGCATCTTCGGGGAGAGATGTCGCTTAATTGGGCTGAGGGAGGTACTCTAGGTGACGCTACATAAAAAAACGTTATACTGGGAAGACTCATACTGCATTGCACGAGGTTATTGTCATTTGTGTTGACTGTTATCTATAATATGGCATTCACTTTGCAGTATGTCATTGAGATATTGCTTGTGTTGTACAGGGTCATTATTTTATCAGATCCAGGGCCGGTCTTTGTGCGATTGGGCCGATTTGACGCAATCGGGCCCCGCGCTCATGGGGGATTCGCGCATTAATTTCTAAAAACTGTAAGAAAATGATTATTTTCTTTTGTCATCTTAACTTACGTTAGTATACCAAAACCTTCTCTCTCTCTCTCTCTCTCTCTCTCTCTCTCTCTCTCTCTCTCTCTGTACAGTAACTTTCAGGGGCCAACCACAAGGATCGCATTCAGTCCCGCGTATGCTAAGGCCGGCACTGACCTGACCAATGTCGTTTGTCAGTTCTTGTCGCTTCGTTTATCGTATAAAAAACATCAAACGCAGTAAAAACCTTACAGTATTAACTTCAATAAATTTAACCAACATTCCCAACTCCTTCTTTAAATACGATGAATAAAACCCGTGCAAGACTTTGGAATTAAAACGCATGAAAGCTGACTAACCGCGAATTGCAATAGCGGCAGGAAGTGGCGAACAATATTGGTGAGATAAAATAATGACCCTATATCATTCTGTTCCTTGTTTTGTGTGTGTGTGTGTGTGTGTGTGTGTGTATGACTCCCACACATGGCACAATATTTTACTTTTAACTAAGTAGAAAGTAAAGTTCGAGCTAGAACAGACCATGAAGGCCCGGGGGGGGGGGGGGGGGGAGTAGAGGTATACCTCCACTCTTTTTTTAACCTCTGCGCTAGGTGCTGTTGGGTGGTCAGCACCACGCCCCGGCCGCCTAACCCCTGGAAAGAGACGCGGTCCCCTTTGTAGAGGAGGCTGTGTGGACATCAGGGCTGGTCTGGACGTTTTAACTGAGTAGCCCCTTTGAAATTAGTATGCTTATACTCAGTACTATTCTTTTCTCTCTCATAGTAAGTACATTTTGTACCGAATAGTTCCTGACGTAGCCTACTTTGTATTCAAGTATCTGAGATGACACTTAACTTTGTACCAGCGAGTTTATTTACTTAATATACACTGAGAAATCTTGCTGAGACCAAGTCTTCCCTGTCTGCTGCAACTGTATGATGACGCGTCTCAACATCTTGCCGAGAGATGTCTCTCTGAGATGACGTGGGTCGATTCGTTTGTGTTTGAAGTACGCTTGACGCCATCCTGTCTAGGATTCGCTGTGTTAAACACAATGGATATCGCTTAAAATAATCACAAACACCACTTGGCCATGACGAGTGAAAAATCGTGGTAGAAGAGTGGGGAAATATTGCCCTCCGCCCATATATGCTGTTTGGTGGTGAACCGCATGGGTATTGTGACTCAGCCAGTCAGATGAAATGTGTGTGTGTGTGTGTGTGTGTGTGTGTGTGTGTGTGTGTGTGTGTGTGTGTGTGTGTGTGTGCTGTGTTTTTTTAAACAGACTGTAGTAGCGGGTGGGTTGCGTAATTAATACTATACTTGTTCTTAATTCAAGGTTAAGCTTATTGTATAAAGTGATGTGTTAAGTTTTTAGCGCCGAATGATGCGTACGCTGCGTCGTAGGCTGCTGGGTTCTGTTCTCGAACGACGCAGCTAAGCGTCGGTCAATTATGACCATAATTGTGGACCACTGTTGGGGATTTCCCCTGTGTGTGTGTGTTTTTTTTTTGGTAAGAGTGTGCGTTGAAAAATTAAATCCGGTAATTTAAATCTAAGGGTTTGCAGGCTGTACTGGTAATGTAATTCTCACACCAGAGGGTGAAGAATGTAACCAACGAATCGTCAAAAAGTACAACAACTTAAATAGTAAGAAGTTATCGATCCACATAGAGAGGCTAGCAGAAATAGAAGTTAATGATTGGTCAACATTGTGACAGGTATATATCTTTTCATAATTCTGTCTAGTGCAGGGGTCCACGAACTTTTTGAAAATTTAAGAGCCACCTGAAAATTCTGAGCGTTAGAAGGGTGATATGAAGCAAATTCCATACTGAGGAGCTACGTGATCTGACTTTAAAAGAACTTGTGTGACACTGTATAACTTGTGACGTCAAGAGAACTTGCGAGACACTCTGTATAACTCATGACTTCAAGAGAACTTGTGAGACATCTGTATAACTCACGACTTCAAGAGAACTCGTGAGACACTCTGTATAACTCATGACTTGAAGAGAACTTGTGAGACACTATATAACTCATGACTTCAAGCGAACTCGTGAGACACTGTATAACTCATGACTTCAAGAGAACTTGTGAGACAATCTATATAACTCGTGACTTCAAGAGAACTTGTGAGACACTTTGTATAACTCATGACTTCAAGAGAACTTGTGAGTCACTTTGTGTAACTCATGACTTCAAGGGAACGTGTGAAACACTCCGTATAACTCATGACTTCAAGAAAACTTGTGAGATACTTTGTGTAACTCATGACTTCAAGAGAACTTGTGAAACACTCCGTATAACTCATGACTTCAAGAGAAATTGTGAGACACTCTGTATAACTCATGACTTCAAGAGAACTTGTGAGACACTCTGTATAACTCATGACTTCAAGCTAACTTGTGAGACACTCTGTATAACTCCTGATAATATAAAGTCACTTAGCCGGATTTTAAAAGAATGGTCCATGGAATACTGCTGATTGCCTTAGCGTAATAAAACTCTAGGTGGGTTCGTCATAAGAAACATCATGTAACAGACAGTCTAGCCCCTGCAAAATACAAGACAGAACTTGAATGAGACGCATGAATGACGTTCAATGGATCAGCGTTGTTGTAGCGTCGAGCGTGGATATGAATTGATCTTCCACAGGGAAGACGGAAGCGCGTCGCTTCCTTGTCTTACATCACCCCACCCATCCTTTAACTATCTCGTAATACAATTATGAAGGCGCTATGTAGCTTATTTACATAAAACTTTTTGTTGCTTCCGATTTGCATCACATTATATACTACGCTATTGCGATACAGAGTGAAAGGAAGTCTCGGGCCATTCTTATTCCAGTGTTTGCTCTGGTAGCAACTTGTGTGTCTAACCTACCGGAGCACGTTGGTGACTGTACGTACCAGCTACTGTAATGTTAAAACCCCCTTTCGTTTCTCCAACAGACTGGACTGGCATTTTTTCTTATAATTCTAACAATAAAAGATGGCTGTTTCCCTAAACAACATGGAACAGCTGGGATTTTAAAGGATGCAATCCAGTTGTGTTGTTTATAACAGAAATAAGTGAAAATGTGCCCAGACGCAACTAAATTCTGTTTATTGTACAGAACTACATGTTTCCACCTATTTCAGGGCATCCTCATGTTCACAATTTGTATTTAAAATATATTCCTTCCTCAGTATGTTTCAAACACAAATCTCAAACTTGAGGATGACCTGAAATAGGTCGAATCATGTTCTTGTGCATAATAAATGAAATTTAATTGTTTTGACGGATTTTGATTTTATTTCTGGCTGGTATTTGTAATAGATATGCAGTATGTTCTCCGTGGGGTATGAACGAAATTATTTAAAATTGCAGTATGTATTAATTTCAAGATTCAGAGGGTTAAGACAGCATGCCGTCTGTCTGGTACACTGGACTAGAAAGATGTACTCCAAGTGCATATCGTGTCTGAACCAATGTTCTGTACCACAAGAATCATGTGTTAATTTATTGCAGATATAAATATACAGGGTGGCGCTAAAGTCGCCTCATGCTCGCTATTTAACAAGAGAACGGCAGTGTCAAATGACTTTTTTCCATCCTGTGTTATTACATTGCTGGTTACGCTTCATAGACGTACGTCGTCTTAAATTATATTTGCTTGTACTTCCTTAAATAACCACAATGTCGCAGAAATCTTCTGTATTGGGGGGGGGGGGGTTGTGGTTGGTCAATATTTCATGTCGTATGATATTTCTTTTCACGTTGATCTGTTCTGAACAAAAGTGATTAAGTTCGGTTTCAGCTTCACGTAAAGTATGTCTAGTGTTTAACCGATTCAGACCAAAATTGGACTGTGCCATCGACTTTTGGTGCAGCAACCCATTCATAATCCGTGTCATCAGCTGCAGTGCTCGACTGTTTCTTCTTCTTCTTCTTCTTCTTCTTATTATTATTATTACATTAACCAACTCAGTTTTGTACATTTAAAATTTCTCACTATTATTTTTTTTTAATTTTTAAAGTGAGGTCTCACTTTAAAAATGTTGAATTTAAAATATTGTGGTATTATGATTGTTAACCTTGTGCATTTTGGAATTTTAATATTTGATTATTTTAACATTTTAATGAATGCGGCACAATACCTGCATAAGCCTGTGGCATTATATTAATTTGTTGAGATGACGCCCCGATGATGGTATGTCGGTGCCGAAACGTGTAGGAGTTTTATACTTACTTTTGAATGTATTTTAATAAGTGCGTTAGTTGGTTAATGTATTAATTATAAGAATATGCTGGTGTGAATAACATAAGAATCTTTCTTGTTCGTTCATTTCTGCTGCCACCAGTACAACATTTCGTTGAATTGTTCTGAAGATAAAACATGCGTTCTTCTTCTTCTTCTTCTTCTTCTTCTTCTTCTTCTTCTTCTTCTTCTTCTTCTTCTTCTTCTTCTTCTTCTTATTCTTATTCTTATTCATATTCTTATTCACTTAGTACAAAGAACGTCTAAGATGACCTTGATCAATTCTTAACAAATTAAACCCAATAAACTTTACATATTTAAGGGTATCATTTGTTAATGATGCGAAATTTTGTGGTGGCGATGAATTTTTAGTTCTCATATCAATATCTTAGAGCTAGCATAAAGGATTTTACAAGGACAAGTGTGTATTCAGCTGTTATTTATTTGTCACCGCACTATATGCGGAGTCGTGTATCATCTGGTACCCTTTACATATCATACATTTTACAAGTAAATAGCGTTCATGGTTAAATTTATGTGTAACAAAACAATTTGATACGAAAGTATAATTGGAACCTTTATAACTGTGTGACACGCTTTTAAAAATAATATCAGTTCGAAATGTTCGTGTTTTGTTTTTGTGTGAAGTTCTAATTTAAATTACGTTTTTCTCTTTTCAGGTGGGTACAAATATTTGAAAAAGAAGGACAGACATGGAAATGGGTGAGTCCGTGACTTTAACTGTTATTAACACATGTGAAATGTGAATTGTCACTTACCCGCCAGCTGATCCTATCGTTAGAGGCCCAGACTTTCAGCAGTAAAACCACCATTTATTTACCGATTGTAATGAGATGGTAAGACGGGCATGTGTCTGTAGGTAAATTAGGCTCCTGTACCCCTACGACTAATCCAACGTGCACTTAGCTGTAACCAATTACTGTGACGGAAATAGTCGACTGAAGAGCATGTGTTCGTCGCACGGACGTTGCCATCAGTGTGGGCGCTAAGACCGTCCCGTTCACACAGCAATCCTCAGCCATCTTAGTTCGCATTTAGTTTCAGCCATTTGTACTCTCCTCTCGTGTTTGTTAAGTGCCCAGTCCTCATCTTCACGTAATGGAACAGTGACAGCCGTTAGCTTGAAACTTTCAGTTGTTTGCCCATCTAATATCGTTTATAAGCGTTTCTTTGAGAGTTCCAAACATGCCTTGAAATTTATAAAGGCCTAACTAGTTGTTCCCTTGCGAATAATTGGCACGTATAAACAGTAATTATTTAACCAACAAAAATTACAGTATCTTAAACTTAACCTTTTAAAGCCTAGCGCAAACTTTACATACCACCAGGTTTAACATTAAAAAATTCTACGTGGTGCCCACATTGCGTTTATGTGTTTTGTACGTATCTCAGAACAAACAGCAACTCTTGCCTTATAAAACATTAAGAGATTGGTTTTTATAACCGAAGTGGAGAGTGTTTACAGCGCGGTACGCACTGAGTCCTTATATAAAATAGATACGCTTCGTCTTTAAAGGGTTAATAAACATTAACGATTGTACTTACTAATGCTTGATGCTGGGTAATTTCTGTTGGAGATTAACGGATCGTAAGCAACGTGTAAATAAAAAAAACTCTGAAATCGACAGTGCTGCCTCAAGCGGAGGCCAAGGGAAGTACATGAATTATGTTAGCTTCCCTTGGCTTCCGCTTGAGACAGCACTGTCGATTTTTAACCCTACATTCTTGTTGAAAAACAGTTTTCTTGCAAATGAATTAATAGGAAGAAAGGCGACTGCCATCAGTGACGAATCGTAAAGCTTTCTGAAAATGTCTGTTTTGTAAAGAACCGGTCGGTAGTGCAGTAGGTCAGGATGTCGCAGGCAGACGTTGCCGTACTAATGTGTATGATTTAGTTTGTCAGTCTTCGTCAAGACTGTGTGGGGTAAGTCGCAGCCCAAACAGTAATTTTTCTGTCCGGCAATTCCCATGTAAGTAGTGAGTAGCCGGTTTCTCCATTTCGCGCGGATGTACGTACGTGCTGCAGCCTGTACTGACTGCAATCAGTTGGCAGCCCTGGTACACGCGTACTGGAACACCTGTTTGGCGATATGTCAGACCGTGTGGGTGTCTGAATAAGGAAATCGCATTTAATATATACGAAACGATATCCATCACAAATAGCTGTGTGGCGGCCAGTAGGCTACAGTCTGTCCGAATGAGGCTTGCCACTCACCTTTATTTACGTAAAAGTACAGGTGAACCCGGTTGTAACGACATCGGTTTATACGACACATCGTATATAGCGTCAGATATTCTGTGGTACAAATTAATTCCTCAGTGTTAACCATAACACTGTACTACCGGGTTATAAGCAACACTCGTTTATAACGACAAAAATAGGTCAAACTTGGTTATGACGTCATGAAAGGGACTGAATATTTTGTGTTGTTATAACCGAGGTTTATAATGTTATGTTAACAGTGACGAATTAATTGGTACCACAGAATATCTGACGATATAGGCGAAGTGTCGTATAAACCGATGTCGTTATAACCGGGTTCTACTGTATTCGGTCCCTTTCATGACGTTATAATCGAGTGCGAATATATATTATATGCCGGAATGTTAGACCAACTCCTGCACCCTTTGTACCGGAATTATTTGTACGCGTGGAGGAGACAGGCGGCGCTGTGCGTTTTCAGATTCCTGCGTCGCGTCACAAACTTCTGGAACTCGCTATATCGTCTTAAGACTTCTTGCGACGGTTTTTACCCTCTCGTCGAGTTCCGACGTGACCTCCGGTTCCCAGTGGCGCGCAGTTTCATTAACTGTCTCCGCGTCTGGCCATCGCGGAGACAAAGCTCAGATTCGTCCCCCTTCCTGCCCTCTCCACAGCTGTCATCATCCGAGAGGTCTGCAAACTGTGGTATGTGATACCCACATGAGCTTAGAACTTGCAGATTCATAAATTACGTGGAATATTGAGTAGTATCTATAGTATAGTGTAAAGAAACGTTTCCCAAACTTTTTTTTTTTGCTCGCGGACCGCTTTCTGTTCCGAAAAATAACCACGGATTCTTACATCATTGCACACGCAAATGTAGAGTGCCCAGATGATAGGTATCCAAAATTGAAAATTTATATGCCAGAACTGGTTTTAGATAGCTACGAATACATACCAGCAGGATACGTAACAATGCATTGCGTGAGATCTGCACAGATCGCGTCGACATAGTGACGGAAGCCTTAAGTCAGTGCATTGCTTGATTTGACGTAAATTGAACTGATTGTCGCTAGCTTGGTGGATACAGGGGGTTTCTTAATTAGATACTCTAATGGTCATACGAAATAAACACATCGCTAATTAAAAAAGTTTCGCGGTTGTTTTTAACAAAATATTGTTCCGTTAGTTTAAAAAGTAAGTGAACTTCAAAGCAGCCATTACAGAAATGTATTTACGGATCACCTTTGAACTGGTAGCGGATCTCTTGGGGGTCCGCGTAGGTCACTCTGGTAAGCACAAGTCTAAAGGACCTCTGCAAATATTTTGTGCGTTAACTAACTCCACTGGTTACTGTACGTACCGCCAGTTTAACGTTCACAAACTCTACGTTCTGCCCACACAGTGTATTTATGTGTTGTGTGTGGATCTCAGAACAAACAGCGATTATTTCCCTATACAGCATTAACTGACTGGTTTTTATAACCGAGAAGGAGTGTTTACTGCGCGGTACGAGCAGTATCTTTAAATGTAATTCAGGTTAATGCTAGTGTTTAAAGGGTTAGCAGGGTACTTAGATACTCGGTTATTTATGTAGTTTAATTAATTATTAAGTTGTTTGTGTTTGTTTGTTTGTTTGTTTGTTTGTTTGTTTGTAGTTGACTGAAATGTAATGATTGTAACTCTGGCTGTACACCGTCGTGTGGTGGGAGTACAGTGAATGTGTTGAAATGGTTGTGGTCTGATGTATGGTAGTGTCCCAACATTTGGCTAGGAGGAGTTGGAAACTCCACCTGAGTCAGGGTGGTTGGGTATATCGCAGAGACTGTAACTGCTCACGTACCCGATACAGATTTAAACTTTTGTATACGGTTAGATGGTTAGTTACGTATCGGGTGGTAGTGTATCAGTGTAGTTAATGACTTGCTTGGTTGGTTGGTTTAGTTAAAGAGGTAGTGAGTTTATTGACTAGTCTTCCAGAAATAGCTGAAGACGGACGGTAGGCCTGTGAATATTCGCACGTATATAGTATTAAATGACCTGTACTCATCACCAAAAAATTATTCGGGTAATCAAATCGCGAAGAATGAGATGGACGGGGCATGTAGCACGTATGGGGGAAAAGGGCGGTGCAGACAGGATTTAGGTGGGGAGACCTGAGGGAAGGCGACCACTTGGGAGATCCAGGCATAGATGGGAGGATAATATTAAAATGGATCTTCAAGAAGAGGAATGGCGTGGACTGGATTGAGCTGGCTCAGGATATGGACATGTGGCGGGCTCTTGTAAATGTGGTAATGAACCTTGGGGTTCCATAAAATGCAGGGAATTCCTTGACTAGCTGAGAAACTGTTAGTTTCTCAAGAAGGCCTCTGCTCCATGGAGTTAGTTCGTTAGTTAGTTAGTTAGTTAGTTAGTTAGTTGTAGTATTAAATAGTGAAGGCAGATCTGCTCGTGTCTTGGCACCGTGCCATTAAGGCGTATTGGCTGCGCAGAAGTAAACCTCCGCTCATTCTAAACTTCAGATAAAGTAAGTCAGCCTAAAGGTATGCTGTGTAGGAAACAAGAACGCGGGGGCGGAACTCTGGATCTTTAAATCTGTTCATGTTGTGTTTGCCAGCTCTCAAGTTGTGTGCGTCTGACCAGCAGCGTCTTTCTGCCCCTTGGTTTGGGGCCCCTAACCCCGGATCACTCGCCTTAGTTATAGATGTTGTTTTCCAGTGTCTCACTTCCCCATTCTCCCCCCACGGTTCTTCCTTCACAATCCATCTATTTAACCACAAATGTCGATGTGTCCTGTTCTTTTATGCCCCTGTTCTTTCTTCCGCTTCTTTTGGTCACTAAGACTTCCTCGTCTTTTTCTCTTCCCTCTTGCTCTATTTCTACTTTTTACGTTCTCTTTTTTTTTCCTTTCACGCTCTGTTCGTTTTACTCAGTTGTTCAACCGTTCTTCAGCTCCTGCTTCCACGTTGTAGGCGATCTTATCTTTCGTAGGCTGGGATTGCTTTTGTCTTCGCTGTCATGAGCTTGTGGCCCACACTTAGACTTGCGTCTTGTTTTTAGGAAGATCGGTTAATCTGTGTTAAAATTTGCAAAATAACTCCCTTCACTGAACGTCCGTCTTAGACGCGTTCGCATAGTTGCGAAAAGTGACAATTAGATCACAACACTGAGACCCACAAAATGCACTGTATTGTTCCCAGATATTTTGTTACAATATCACGTTGAACACTGCTACGTGTTTCGATCCATTATGGGATCTTCATCAGGGATTCACATTAAAATAACACTGCACAAAACCGAATTAGCAGTCCATACACACAATAAAAATTGGTTGAATTTTTACATCTTTCTGTTGTGTACACGGATTGCTAGTTCGGTTTTGTGCAGTGCTATTTTCATGTGATTCCCTGATGAAGATCCCATAAGGGATCGAAACACGTAGGAATGTTCAACGTGATACTGTAATATAAAATTTAATGTGTTCCATGTCCGTGCACTATATTATACAAAAACACTAATCACCAACAAATGCACAAAGAGAGTTTTATCATCAATCGTAACACACTCCTACATGTTTCGACCCTGATGGGTCATCTTCAGGGAGGTGCAACGCAGGCCCGGACCGCAGAGAGTTCACGCCTCCAAAAACAACGCAGTACACAGTCAACAGCACATTCTCACTCAACTACAAAGTGCAACCTTAGTGTAACGATAACAAAAAGTTCTCCCTGAAGATGACCCAGCAGGGTCGAAACATGTAGGAGCGTGTTACAATTGATGATAAAACTATCTTTGTGCATTTGTTGGTGATTAGTGTTTTTGTAACATAAAATATCTGGGAACAATACATCGCATTTTGTGGGACTGAGTGTTGTGGGTTGACAGTGCACGGTGTGAACAATATAAATGGCGACTGTTAGCTTCACCATGACCGTCCGTCCGTCTGTCCGCACGTATGAACTCGGTTCCCGCTGAAAGATTTTCGTGAATTTTTAATATTGGGGGTTTACTAAAATCTTTCGAGAGAATTCGAGTTTGGTTCAAATTGGCCAAAAATAACAACTCCTTCATATGAAAACTTACACGTACGTACGTTTGTGACTGGTTACAGACGTTTTTGTGGTTGCCTGCGACATTAATCTGTAACAACGAACAGGAGTCCTTCCTGATCTGTCTTATTTCTTCACGCAATTTACGTGATGCAAAATTACGGAAAATGAAAGATGCGCTCATAACTACGAAACCAACTAACTTACTGAATCCACAGAGTAGAGTCCTTTCTGAGACGCTGACAGGTCCTCAGCTAGTCAAGAAACACCTAGCATTTTATGGAACCGTATGTTTCGTTACCGCATTTACAAGCGCCCGCCGCTTGCCCCTATCCTGAGCCAGATCAGTTCAATTCATTCTTCCCCATCTCATAACATTTATTAATCGTATCTAGGAATATGGAAGTTGGTATGTTTCCATTTATCAATATACGTTCGAATTGTAGGCCTTTATAAAATCAGGATTTACAAAAATATTTCGACGTGGATGATAATTTAAGGTTATGTGTGACGATAAATGTAACGTAGACCCGCACTGCAGAAAACCCAAATAACAGTAATACAATTCTACTGTATATGTGTGTATGTTATACACCCGTGACAATCAAGGAAGGACTGTGACCCCCTTTGGATTAAATGCCGTTAGGATATGAGAAGACTCCATGGTGCAAAGATCCGAAGGCACCCCAATGTTGCGTTTTACATACATATCCTCTCTTGTTAGGCTTTGTCTTGTGGTGTCCAGTCAGGCGACGTGTAGGTGAAGCTCCCCTGAATTGTTTTTGTAGTCTTACCTGCAAAACTGTCTTCATGAATGTGTGGTTATTCAGCTGTGCGCCTTTTTACAACGCAGTCCGTCGGCCCTATTGCATGGTGTTTAACCCTTTAAATACGAAGCGTGTCTGTTTTATATAAGGACTCAGTGCGTACCGCGCTGTAAACATCCTCCACGTCGGTGATAAAAAACCAATCTCTTAATGTTTTATAAGGCAAAAGTTGCTGTTTGTTCTGAGATCCGTACAAAACACATAAACGCAATGTGGGCACCACGTAGAATTTTTTAATGTTAAACTTGGTGGTATGTAAAGTTACCTCCAGGCTTTGAAAGGTTAATTGAGCTGATGCGGAAAGTTACCTTGTTACCAGCGACCTCTGGTCTGCTTGCAAGAACTATATTCGCAGCTGTCCGGTAGCCCACCGTTCCGGACACGTTGTTGCGGATACAGATGCTAAGTTCGGCTGACTGTGCAAGTTAGCCTTATCAAGCAGACGACCCCTTACCTCCCCACTTCACCCTACCCCATCCCGCCCTCTGTGTTTCAGCAGCTTCTTTACCCCCTCACATCAATCTTGTGGTCATAGTAAGAAGTGGCCAGCTTTGTGCTCCGTATTCCGTCAAATGTTTAAATTCGCTGTAGTGCAGTTAGCAACACTAGTACAAGAATTAATGCCGTTCAATATGCTACCGCCGTCTTCAGGACAGAAAATGAATGCAACAGGTTTTTATGAAACGTCGATATATACTTAACAACTATACCGTAGTCTTAACAAAGCCACCCATGTCCGCACTTAGGATGGTTCAACAATTTAAGTCTAAAATTTATGTAATTCACAGGGTGTTAATTTTTTCGTGTTCCTAAGCACGGAAGACTATCGCGTAGGGATCCTGTAACGGCGTGATATTTTAGGATATTTGGAAACTGTTCTATGAATTGAGCAGAGATGATATTCCCGCCGGCTGCGGTGCAGAGGGACACGATAAAATGGACACTTTATAAGCACACTCTGTATTTAAACATTCAGTAAACGCACAGTGCCGTCATTACAAAGGCCACTCGGTGAATGCTGTTTAAGCAAATGGCACACACAAGTATACTGAGTGGGCAGAATGCAGTACTGTCGTGTCGATCGGGGTCGTAGAGTTACTCGTGTTTATCGATATGTCGCCGCGATTGTATTGAAATTCCCGATTTGTCAGAGTAGTGGCTACTGCCAATGGGTGACGGCAGTAGAATTCTATAAGACATGCTATCTGTTTCATACACCCATCCCTTAGAACCTTTCGAAGCCGTTGAGTGATAAATACGTCTGTTTATTGGTATTTAGAGTGTCTTTGACGGTCTATATTTTGAATACCATGCATATTATCGATTGTTTAAATTAAACCGACGAATGCGCAGACTTGTTTGTAAGTATATATTATCACCCCTACATATGTTTCGGTAACCAACCTACCATGTTCAGATCGCCTACATAAAAAATCACAAGCACTGATTGTATCCAATATTTTACTTGTAACTGTTTGAGGTGCAGTGAAATAGGTTAGACTTTGACATGAGAAAGTCTTTGAAAGTGGAACCGTACAGTAACTGGATATAATAAGTGTCTTTGATGTATTTAGTAGGTTGAACTTGCCTAGTGTCGTGGTTTAGATTCCCTCTTTCGATGTAAGACACTACGAATTCGCCATGAAATTGTATATGGTGGAGTCATCTGTGGATAAGCGTGACAACTAAGTGTGTCACATAAAACGTAATATTGTTGTGAATTTAGTATCGTAACACGAAAAATTATATATCACGAGTGTGGGTGCATTGACCCCGTACACTCGTCGTATCTCACATGATAACTTGGAAACAGTTTTAGAGCAGTTTTTCTCAAGTTTTTGGAACCGTGACTGAAATCAGGCCAGTGACTTTGTCGTGCAACACCAGCAGTCGGAAATAAAATTGGGTGTAAGATAAAACAAACATGAGATCTGAGGTCTTCTGCGGTGTTACGCAGCGTAGCGTGGTAATTCTGTACCGACGTTTCGGGAAAACGTATTTGTCCTACCTTCAAGGGTGAAGAAATCCAAGTCTTGGATAGTTGTGACATGTTAATGATTTAATGAAGTTAATATGAACTATGTTGCAAAATCATCACGCAAATAATTGTTTCTTGACATACCGAGCGTTGCGACCCAAATTTGGGTCGCGACACGTAAGTTGAGAAAGTATTGTTTAGGGGCTTTCGGTGTAACGTGACGTAGTTTGTGGGTAGAGTTTAAAATAACACAACCCCATACAAAATTTGTTTTTTTTGTTTTTGTTTTGGTTTATTTGTTTTTAGAATTTTGCTTGTTACATTACGTTGAAAAGTGGGGTGGGGTATATTTATGCATGTTGTAATATTTTGATGAAGTTTGCCATAGGCATTTCTTTTTTTTTTTCGTTATTATTTAACCTCCCAGCCCCCCCCCCCCTACCGCCATACATTGCTGTACCATCTGCTTCGGCGCTGCAATCTGGCCCACACTCCCGAAGCCTCGCCAAAACTTTGAGTCCATAGAGAACGGGGGGTGGAACGAGCGAGAGGCAACCCAGTTGGGGTAAAAATGCAGAGCGAAGCGAGAGGGATGCTGCACAGAGCCATTTTGGTATTCCCGCGCATAGCCATGAATATTCACTACGTATTATGTAATCATAGTGTAGCTGTAGTCTAAGCCTATTGCTGTACATTCAGTTCCACCAACAGAGGAACCCTACACACCGCACTACATTCGAATATATAACAAATTCCATGTTACGAACGAGGTACTCTCCGTGACTCAAGAGAATGCATTTGACCTGCACAGCGTGGGTAGAGTCACTTGACAATGGTAACGACGGCCGGGGTAAGCATGTAGCTCATGCGAAAAACCTGAGCTTCTATCACTGCGTTACCTCGTTTCCACTGGTCGTCATTTGTTAGGTGTTTCGTTTATAATAAGCTTAAACTCAAATGTATGTACAGTTCTAACCACACAGAATTCAATAGAAAACTGACACGCAAAAAAAAGACTGCACTTCAGTGTATCGTATTTTTAACTGGAATACGTCGGTTACTGGTCACAAACAAGGGACGGTCAGCTTTTTCCAAAGTAAGAACCACTGCCAAGGTCAACTGCAAACTCCTCAGTCAGTATAAGTGTGTCGGTTTCAAAACGTGTATTGTAAACTTTCTTTGGTGTTTATATGCTCACTGAAAGGATAGACCTAGCTGTCCTGCCATCTGTAGCTATTTCAAACAAACACTTTTCGGCATCTCACATACTGAATTGTAAATTATGAAGGAGAATGGTACGTTATGCAGATGGTATCTTCCTGCAGAAAATATTGGTAGGTTTTTATTTTTCCACGGCGCAACAGCCCCTAGTTGTCCAGGCCGTCCTCATTATCGAGGCTTCACGATCACACCCAGACGCACCACACTCCTCTGGACGAGTGATCAGCCCGACGCATCTACCTCTACCTGACAACACACGACACTCAATACATCCATGCCCCCGGCGGGATTCGAACCCGCAATCCCAGCAAGCGAGCGCCCACAGACCCACGCCTTCGACCGCGCGGCCACTGGGATCAGCATTAGTACGGTTTGCCTAATTGAAAATATGATCTGTGTATATAAATATATCGGTTGGAAAGAACTGTATTTTTCCCGTATATTTGGCGCCTTAACAAACAGTTGCGTTAAAATAAACCTACTGTCCCTGCCATCTGTCGACAGGTCAAGGGAACTAACTGTCACGTTTGTGTCCAGTAATTGCAAGTGCAAAGGGGGATGTTCTTGATGCTGCAGCAAGCCACTGTGGAACGGGTAGCTACGCCTGTTCGCCGCATAGGATATGAATAGCTGTCTCTGTATATGGACGCGGTGCATCAGGTGCAGACGTGTTTCCTTTGACATGAAAAGCCAGTTTTCTTGACTCAGTGTCCAGTTTCACGTAGCTCTGTGCTGAACACAAGTGAGGCCTGTCAGTACGTAAGCTTTACCTAACTGAAAATCCACCGCGTTGTTTTTGAGTCGAGTGCTTTTGTTCCTGTCTGTAATTCTAAGTTCACTTATTTTTGTCTTCTTCGTCTGTAATTCCGTTTTCAGTGCTTTTAACAGCTTTTCATTGTATTTTTCGAGTTCAGTGAATGTTTTAGTTTCAGAGTTGATTGACTTCGTTAATCTATAGTTTGGATTTCATTGATTCTCCCCTCCGCCCCCGTCATTTTTAGTTTATTGTTTTTTGTTCCTTGTGTAATTTTGAAGCTGTTAATTTTTATCCCTCGCTTCTCCTCCCGCACCCCCCTCACCCACCCCCAACTTCTTATGCTATCGTCATCTTGATCATTTTAAAAACAAACGCTGATATGAAAAGTTCCGCCATGACGTAATCACGTTAGGGTTCCGAAGGACTTCGGTTGGTGCATGTGTGAACTATATTCAGCCCTGGTATGGTATGACAGTTTGCTTAATTTTGTTGTGACGGTGATGAACCTTCGTTTTCGTTTGTAACGGAATTGAACTTGTATAAGCGAATTTCTGTCATTTTCTCGGTGACGACTGTGAATTACCAAGCATACTGTGATCTGTGCCTCGTCCCTCTTCCTTTCACATCCTTGCCAATTCGTTTTTCACCAGTCATATCACTGGATGCTGTAGAAGCTGTCGGCATTACTGATAGCGCCATTAAGTGGATCACAAATAAATAAATAAATAAGTAAATAAATAAATGAGTAAATAAATAACCCAATAAGCAAATGAATAGATAAATATAAATAAGTA
>BLKM01000175.1:599322-666822 GCA_013340265.1 Coptotermes formosanus | reverse complement strand
GAGATCCGTACAAAACACATAAACGCAATGTGGGCACCACGTAGAATTTTTTAATGTTAAACCTGGTCGTATGTAAAGTTACCGCTAGGCTTTAAAAGGTTAAACGTCGCGGTCGGTTGGTTTAGCCCGACAGTCACGAATTAATTGGTACGACAGAATATCTGACTCCATAAGCGAGGTGTCGTATAAACCGGTGTCGTTATAACGGGGTTCGACTGTGTTTAACGGCGTTTTGAAGGTTTGTAGGGGTCAAGTAGCCGAAGAGCAGATGGTCTCCTATCCCATGTAGATGAGGGCACTGAGATCTTTCGAAACGTCGGGAATTGTTTACCCAACGACGCAGCGTCACATCGCAGCAGCCTCGTATCTTTGCTATCACCTGTGTGGGAATCCCTAATCACGCATTTCTTTAGCCTGCCAGGGGGTCTCATCTTGGTTCGTCGTCTTTTATGCGGTATCTGAGACTTCGTACGGAACGTCCGGTGTTAAGTACGTGCTGCATCTCACCTTTGCTTCGTACGGAACGTCCGGTGTAAGTACGTGCTGCATCTCACCTTTGCTTCGTGCAGCTTTGCCTAATGACCCAAAAATCAGCCAATCTGAACTCTTTTGATCAAAGCCCTAAGTACTCCCGAAAGCTCTTAGCGACCCATTTTGAGCGGAGACAAGAGAATGTGATTATACGCACTACGGGATCATTTCTTTTTTGTCTGCAGGGCCTGGAGTATGCTGGTTGTGTTGGGGTAGTTAGGGCGGGGGCGGGGGTGAGTTAGGCCCCTGATTGATTGCATCCCAAGTTCCAAAGCGGGTGTGTGTGTGGGGGGGGGGGGGGGGAGTGAGGGAAAACCACAAAGCCCCATGGGCCATTTCCGAACAAAATAGACTCACCCATTCTGTCCCTCTTTTTTGGGGGGGCAATACATTCTAGTTGGGTTACACTTTTTGCGGCATTCATACCAAAGCATCCAACTCCCTGTCTGAAGAAAGTTATTTGATAGTTGCCCCTAATTAATATGAATAGCTGATCAGCCCAAGTTATGCAGATGTGATTGACAGGGCCGGTTATGGCGTGTTCAGTGGAATAACAGCACAACGAAACAGAGGACTCAGAAGCTGATAGTCGCTTATCGTAATTATGCTGTAGTCTGTCCTGCGACAGGTTCATAGCCTCTTCCAAAGCGAGTTCTTCATAGAGGGCGATCTATTGCTTTCCTCTTTCAATTTACCGTATCCGCTTGTTTGCTCAAGGTCATCAAGTAACTGCTTACGTCTTCCTCCCCGTCTTCCCGTCACTTATATCCTTCCTTCTATCTTTCCTTCAATAACGTGTTTTAGAAGGCAGTTCCTACGCAAGATGTGACCAATCCCGTTAGCCTTCCTTCTTTTTGTTGTATGTAGGATATTCCTTTCCTCACTGTCGCATAACTGGTCAAAATATTTCCCTCCGTTTATGGAGATGGAAGGTCATGTAGCATGGAGCAGATTCGCCCAAATAAATCCCTCGCCTGTTACACAGCCGGCAGTTTTATTTCCGCTTGTACGAATACTGCAGTTCACAAATTCAGTTCCTTTTCTTTTAAGGTATATTTTATTGTTTGTCTAGCATTTAAGCCTTACATTTCATTTTCCCCATTTAAAATCTTGTCTGCGTTTCTGTGCTCCCAGCATCTGAGCTTCGTTGAAAGACTGCAAAGACACTTTATGCTACAGGGTGTTCATTACCTTCTTGATAGCCGTACAACCGGTCAGGAAATTCCAGGAGTAAAGTGGCCGCAGCGTCAAACTTACCACTAACATTTATCTAATGCCTGAGATTAAAAAAATGAGTGGTCATCTGCCTGCATCTCTTCATATGTCTTCCTGGCATGTGTTTAACCCTTTAAAGACGAAGCGTATCTGTTTTATATAAGGACTCAGTGCGTACCGCGCTGTAAACACTCTCCACTTCGGTTATAAAAACCAGTCTCTTAATGTTTTATAAGGCAAAAGTTGCTGTTTGTTCTGAGATCCGTACAAAACACATAAACGCAATGTGGGCACCACGTAGAATTTTTTAAAGTTAAACCGGGTGGTACGTAAAGTTACCGCTAGGCTTTAAAATGTTAAGGCACGGTGGTTACCATATGAGCCACCTGACTCAACACGTCTTGGCCGAGCCTTCGTGGTACATTCATGCGTGTCCTGTGTTCTGTGAATGAATAGCGATTTTTTTTTGCACTTTACACCGCAATAGTTGGACGTTTTAATGCAATCAGTGTGTGTTTTCTGTGAGATGTTATTTATAACAGCTGCGTGCTGCAGTGGGTTAAGCAAGGGCCATACATCTACTGACGAAGTTAGAAACAGTCAGCCATTTTAATTTTTGCGGTTTCTGTTGGCATGGTTTCAATTATAATTTTGCCCAAAGTCAGACAGCAGAACAAAAATTGCCGTCGCGTTTTCTCTGACTTTGATCGCCATCTAGTATTAATTTAATCAAATCGCATCTGTAACAGTCTAATGTGGAGATGAATGTGCGCTGTCGTAAACGGGCTCTCGTTGTTAACTGGCCTAATCGTGATTAAGTGTTTGCATGTTACAGTAGATTGGTGTTTTTGTAAGCCGTGGGATATGCGATTGATGAGCGCCATACCATGGGATACATTGCACCTGTTAATGATTGTAGGGATGACGTCACTTTATGCTGACGACAGCACTTTATTGCATGAATGGAACAAGTCCCTCTTGGCTTGTTGGTACATTTCTGATGTGTGTTTTTGGAAGATATGAAATTCTGACGGTGGTGACTGTGTGGGCCGGAATGGCTCGGTCGGTATAGCGACTTGCTACGGGCTGGACGGTGCTGGGTGGTTCGAATCGCTATACAGGCGAATTTTCCGCAGTCCAGACCGGCCCTGGGGCCTACCCAGCATCCTATGCAGCGGGTACCGGGTATCTTTTCCGGGGGTAAAGCGGTTGGGGGTATGGTGTTAACCATCCGCTTGCATCTAGCACCGAGGTTAAAGAAAGAGTAGAGCTATACCTGTACTCTCCCTCTGTGCCTTCATGGCCTGTTCTAGGTTAACGGTGGTGACTGAAAATTTTTAGCGAGGTGTGACGCCGTGTATTTCGGTAGATCGGTCCCGAGACATGCAATTTCCTGCTGTCATCTTCTCATTCTCATTGTAACTACTATCAAATCTGTAACATACAAAACGTCAAAATAACACAGTTATATACATGCGTAGATCCAATTAAATTTGGATATACGTGTAGATGGATCCGAATGGCCGCGCGGTCGAAGGCGTCGGTCGTCTCTTGTGAGTGTTGTGTGTTGTCAGGTAGAGGTCTCTGCGTTGGGCTGATCGCTTACCCAGAGAAGGCCTACCGAGTGTGGTGTGTCTGAGTGTGATCGTGAAGTCTCAATAATAAGAGGGCCCTGGACCACTGGGGATTGTCGCACCATGAAAAAAGAATCCCATGTAGATGTATTTTCTCAGCCGAAACATGGCGTTGCAAATAGAGAACCAGTATTTGATGGAGTGTATAATAAAAATGTCTTTTATTAAAAGTTTGTTTGTGTGCGTGCGTTGTGTTCAATATGCAGGGAGCAGCAAAGGAGTTGACTGTAAGGAAGTTAGCGGGCAATGCACAGTAGTTTGCAGCCTATGCTGCAGTTACAGATGTAGCTTGCGTGCGTGTCGTGCCTGGATCAGATAGTAGCCACACACGAAGTGTCATAATGTGTCAAGTGAGGGCGCCCCTCCCCGCACCCCGCACCTATATAATTATTGTTGTCGGGCAGACTGAGTTACAACATGTTACATTATTTGATACTGTCCCTTCTGGAACTGTAGTGGTGTCAGCGTCAACTGTACTGGCGTCCGAATGGTCTCTGGCTGTAGGTTCGTATCCTGCCGACGCCATAGCCATTTTCCCCACAGTGTTTCGGCGTTCTTTCCTTTTTGATTAGTTGCATCAGTTTAAAACAAGTTAGGAGTTGAACGCATAGCGCAACTTCGTGATGCGTTTGTTGGATTTTGTCTAATCGTCTCTTAGACCCTGTTGATTAAAATGCATGTCTGTTTCATTTTCGTCTACAAGTTTAGTTTCAAATATTTTTCCCTGTGATAAATATTTAGCGAATTTCGCGAGATTTAAACTCTAGTTTCATGCAGAAACAAGTGCAGTGGGTCTTCATATGAAGTATCCGTTATTTTTTGTCGGATTCTAACCGAAATTGAAATGGTCTTCATGTAAAGTACCTGTTATTCGTGTCGGATTTTAATGAAGATCGAAATTTCTCAACAGATCTTCGAGACGCCCTCAAATATCAAGTTTCATGAAAATCTGTGCAGTATGAGCCGAGTTGTTCCATGGGGACGGACGGACGGACAGCCAGGTAGAAATGACGAAGCTAGTAGCCGCTTTTCGCAATTTTGCTACCACTTCTAAAAACTACTAAGTTTCGACAGTTGATTCTGTTTCCACCTTCAGGTGTAGGATGATGTATGTAGCCTGTTGTGTTAGGTCCCTCTGAAGCAGTGAAGCGGAAAACACCAAAACGTAGATCCTAGTTGTTTCATAAACTCTGACGCTGGGTGAAGTCAAAAATAGCTTCCCTTGTTTGTGTTTAGGCTTGACGTTTATATGACTCGATATAACTTGTGTAAAAATAAAATTACAGCTTTCAGAGGTAAAATTTTATGTCTGGTGCTAAATATGCACGTTTGCTATACCAGATACATTGTAATGAAGTGACAGTTTGCTTGTGAGACGGCTGTGTCAAAACGGCCGTTGAATCCGCTAAATGCCCTGGTTCCATATTGCTGTCGCAGCACAAGGATGTTACTCCGCGCAAATAGTGAGGCTGTTTTTACTTTAAGTCTATCATGACGTGAGAGGCCAAATTGACTCACCGGCTATGCCTATAATAATTCGCATATGGCTATTTGGCACATATCTGGTGGGATGGGCTGCCCGATAGAACTGTAGTCCCACATTCAATGATCAGATCGACAAAACGCCATGCGTTGTGCCCAGCAAGATGCATATCCTAGAAAACTTGCATGGTTTCTAATGTCGAAAAGATTGTTTGTGTGTCTAATCGTCTAGCGTCTAAGATTGATTGTGTCTAATCACCTAGCGTCTAAGATTGTTTGTGTCTAATCATCTAGCGTCCAAGATTTTTGTGTGTGTAATCACCTAGCGTCTAAGATTGTCTGTGTCTAATCATCTAGCGTCTAAGATTGTTTGTGTGTCTAATCACCTAACTTCTAATATTATTTGTGTCTAATCATCTAACGTCTAAGTTTTTTGTGTGTCTAATTATCTAGCGTCTAAGATTGTGTCTGATCGTCTAACGTCTAATCATCTAGCGTCTAAGATTGTGTCTAATCACCTAGCGTCGAATATTATTTGTGTCTAATCATGTAGCGTCTAAGATTTTTGTGTCTAATTATCTAGCGTCTAAGATTGTGTCTGATCGTCTAACGTCTAATCATCTAGCGTCTAAGACTGTGTATCTAATCATCTAGCATCTCTTATATCATGGGTTCCACCCCACGTCCCGCCCCGTTGTATTATGCGGTCCATGGCCACATTTATAAATACAGTCGAACTCGGTTATAACGTCATGAAAGGGACTGAATATTTTGTGTCGTTATAAACGAGTGTTTATATAACCGAGGAGTGTAATGTTATGGTTAACAGTGAGGAATTAGATTGTACCACAGAATATCTGACTTTGTAAGCGAGGTGTCGCATAAACCGATGTCGTTATAACCGGGTTCGACTGTATATGTATCTCTTATAAAAATTACACCATAATTTAGGCTGTTAGGTACACCACTTACTGTGATTTTTACACGCGCGGCCCGCGTACCGGCCTAAGGTAATGTTGTGGCCCTTAGCCAGAAAAGATTGGACGCCCCTTTCTTAGACGATGAGATTTGAAAAAGTTAATGGTTTATTTTCAAATCACAGAAAAATTCCACAAAATATAAGTAAATTAGTACATTTCCTGTAATAACCATAGGTTCTACCGGTATGTGCAGATGTCTTCTGAACACGTGATTTGTGAAAGAAGGAATGTGTGAATTCGTAGTATTAGCCACAGGGCTTTTAAAAATGTGTATTGAAAATATGATTGCTGAAAGTGGGAGTCACTGAGATGAATGTTGTGGAAGAGTTCATTTTATACGCCTTTTCTATGAATAATTAATCAACTGAACACTTTATAGCTTGAGGTACAGTATGTTTGAAAAAAAGTGTCCACTCCGACACCTCCTCCACTCAGACATAAAAGAAGTTCTGAGATTTGAGGCTTTTACCTTGCTGTGTATTCAGAGTGTGGTGGTCCGGTTTGTGACGCCGTGTAGCCTTTTGATCCGTAGTTCTTACATTTCATCTTCTACTTCCTCACCCCTTACCGTGGATGTGATCCTACTTCTGTGACACACTGCATCGTTATTCTATTCACATACTGTAATTTCTTAACAATCGAAGAGGTTGTAATATACAAGACGTCTCTCTTATTTTGTTCCGGAGCCCGGCAGCTGTCATGGGATATCCCGGCGGATACAGGCTTTCCATGCAATAAAGCTGCTGTACTCGGGGACATAATAAAACATCCTGTATAAAAGTAGACCAATGGAAAGTTATCTATATAAGTCGCAGCTATAGGTGGGCGTTGTCAAATTTTTTGCCTCAAATTGCAGTGGTCTTTATATTCTGCTGTAATACGTTTCATTACTTATTTGTAAGATAAATTTTTTCTGCCTTCTGGGTTCAAAAGGAAGGATTAAAAGGAAGATAGTAGACATGTGAAACAGTTAAAGGTGGTAAAATCGATTTACACGCGGTTTCTGAATCCCAGGCAGTGACTAAAATCATGTTTTCTGCCACGGCTGGCGTAGTTTGTCGTCACCGCCAGGTGGCAGCTGTGTTTGTGTGTGTGGCAGTACAAGACTGAACACGCTGGCTGTCTGCGATCGACGCTGGCACTTCACGTATTCGTTTACCTTCGATCTGGTCGATGTTGGCGCGATACGGTTAAGAATGTCGGAGACTCTATGCAGTTCGTCTTCGTCACCCCAGCACTGTAGTTAGCGCTTGAAAGGGGTGGCAGGACAGGGGAGTGTGCTAATGGGGTTTCCTGCTATACACATTCTACATCCCCTTCGCTTCTCAGTCCCTGCGATTTGAGTACTTCACTGCCGCCCTTAGCACGTGTGCCTGTAAGCAGAAATGTCGCACCAAGTCTTTTGTTTTCGTGCATTATCTGTCTGTATCATTGCACATTCCGTATCAGGGGCACACTCAAGGGGGCGGTGCCGGGGCTTCAGCCCTCCAAATCCCCGAAAACAGAAATAAAAAAAAATGTAAATATTATGGTATCAAAAGTTTTACATGATTTATCCTTCAGCCGAAATTAGCCACCGAAGTCGGCTGATGACTAGTACATTAAAATTTTGAAAAATTAAATAATAATGTTAAAAAAACAAGAAGATAGGACACTGTGATTGAGTCACGGTACATGTAGTTATATTCGTATGTATATAAATACAGCTGCAGACAGCGTTATGTTGTACTTACAACATGATTTTATAACACTTTTAAAATCAAACAAATTATAGATAGTCTCAGTGTCAACCCAGACCCCTCCCCCCCCCCCCCCCAAATTTAGGGTGCGCACCTGTTCCGTATGTGTCTGTATTTTTCAGAATACATTTGCTTTTGTTTTCATATGGGGATACTTGAAACGGTAAAGTCCGTATGCACGTCATGAAGGCGTACAGGGGGAGTGTCAGTAGAGCTCCACTCATTCTTAAACTCGACAGTAGGTGGAGGTGAGTGGCAAACTTCTTGCTCTGACCGCATTACCTGCAGGGAAGGAGCACCAGTACCCATTGAACAGGAGGCTGGGTGGGCCCAAGAGTTGGTCTGGACGTTTCGGAGAAGAGAGAAGTGTCTTGCAATATGGCGCAGTTGCCCGAATGGAGAAGTTAGTCGGAACCTCACCGTATCTTTGTTTATTTCGGCCAGCAAACCAGAGTAGATCAGTCATAGGATTTCTTATACTGTGGTGATGCGTGCTGTTGCTTTTTCTAATGCTAATGCTAATGCACGGAACTAAAGCATGGAATGTTGTTCTTTTCTGGACACTCCCCCCACCCACCCCCGCCCCCCCCGCCCAAACCGAACAAAAAATCAATGTCGCACATTAAAGAGGGTGGGCCCTGCAGCGCTGGCAGGAAGGGCATAAAATTGCCCCTCCATGCATGACTAAAGCTTACTCAACTCGTTGGTTGGTATGTCTGTCTGTCATGTCATGGCTGACATTTTGTTTCAGGCATTGTTATTTCCCCAGGGGACGGGCTCAAATCCTGAAAAAAATCAAGTACGCTGAAAAAAAAATCGTGCTATGAAAGCATGCATTATGGTAGCGTTACAGGCAGTTTTCCAAAAGGAAAGGCTGTGCGTGGAATTGTTACTTATGCTGGGTTTTGCATTGTTTTGTGTGGGAGTGAAACTTGGTTCTTACTTTAAGGAAAGTACGTTGGACAAGGTTGTATAAGAACACAGCTCAAACTGCATTTTGATGTAACGGATATAAAGTCATATTAACGAGTATCAAAATCTGTTTGTTTCATATTATCCCTTTTTTGGGAGGTGCGGGAGCAGGAGGAGACGTCGGCTCGTGTTTTGTGTGAGTGTAAAGCTCTGCTCACACTCAGACTTTTATTTGGGGGGGGGGGGTGGACCCTGAGGACATTCGAGGTGTAAGTCCAGGAGCGACTGGAACTTATTAACCTTTTAAAGCCTAGCGGTAACTTTACGTACCACCAGGTTTAAAATTAAAGAATTCTACTTGGTGCCCACATCGCGTTTATGTGTTTTGTACGGATCTCAGAACAAACAGCAACTTTTGCTTTATAAAACATTAAGAGACTGGTTCTTATAACCGAAGAGGAGAGTGTTTACAGCGCGGTACGCACTGAGTCCTTATATAAAACAGATACGCTTCGTCTTTAAAGGGCTAAAGGATCAGGACCGCCATGACCTGGACTTCAGCTTAAGGGGCCAAAAAGTGCCTATCAAAGGCTTACATGCATCGGGACCGAAATGGCTCGACCCATTTCTATTCTGTTCTTATTTCATATTATATTTTATTAGGGTGTTTGTAATAGGCGGGGTCTATAACATAGACGTAAGAGACGAGGAATTGGTGCTCTACAAAACTGTTCACTGAACGGAAATCTTCACAGCGGGGACTACGCACGTATAAACATAAAATTTGGTAGGCTACTGAAGGGCCCACAGTTTGTCCAAAAATGTAGCATCTCCAGAATTCCAGGCGCCGGAAGGGCGGCATGAAGCAAGTTCCATACTGAGGGCCCACAGCTGTGAACCACACTGGTATCTTGTGCCTTCTGGTCGGTGCATGTGAACTTATACGCATTTATTTAAGTAGAAGGGTGCATAAATCCCGGGTCCTTGCGGACCAGGGGGACAGGAACTGTGCAGTCCTGGACCAAGTATTTACGGACAGATGGTGGATGTGTGAATAATCTGCAAGACTAGAAGCAATGACGCTTATATTTCGTGTGCATCCGAATTAAGTCGAACCCTGTTATAACGACACCTCGCTTATAGCATCAGATATTCTGCGGTACTAATTAATTCCTCGCCGTTAATCAAGACATTATACTTCTCGGTTAGAACGGCACTCGTTAATAACCACACAAAATATTCAGTCCCTTTCATGACGTTATAACTGAGTCCGACTCTGTATGATTGTAACTTCAGCAGTTGTTAAAATGTCGTCAAATAACCGAATTGGTAGAAGTTTGCTGACACAATGTCCTGATTTTGATATAAATGTAACGTAGAAGAGTTAGTGTGTTTTATATTCGTTGTCATTTTGAAGGTAATGTTTAATAATATTATTTACCTATCAATGATGTCAAAGCTTCAATACAGGAGATCAGTATGTCATGTCGGTGGGAAATTTGGTTAGTGGGCGGGCGTCCGATGCACTGTGTCGTCTGTGTCCATCTCTTGATGTGTTTGTTATTTTATTGGACGCTTTGACAGAACAGCGGTAGGCTTTTAAGTGCTGACCACTAATTTAACGAAATCGATGTGAATTGGCATTCGAAGTAAACTTGTGTGTAGTTTGAAATCGGTTAGCCGTGTGTAACGGTTCAGAGCGGAGTGTAATAATACACACGATTTATCTAGCTACCTCCAGCAAGGTTTGGCTATGTCGTTCCCCGCGACTGCCTAATTATTCACATTTTGGTTCGGACTTGTCACCGGCCAAACCGATGTGTTATACACCATTGTCACTGATTCTTGCGTCTTGCATGCCACCACTCCTTCCGCGTAAGTTAATAGCAAAATACCGAGTTTCTGTGTTGTTTAACGATGTGTTTTCAATTAATTAATTTATTAATTTCATGGAATAGGGCCATTCTTGAGAAGGAACTGGTCGCTCAGAAACTCCAAAAATTCCGCTTATAATCTGGAACCCAAAGACCTATTACCGTCTTGACAAGAACCAGCCGCTCGTCCTTATCCTGAGACAAACTCATCCAGTGTGTGCCCTCCTAGCATATTTTAAGGATTTTTTTGCAGCTGCGTAGTTTATTTAGAATCGCTTGATTCATGAAGCCTCCAGTGGTAAAGGGTCGAGGCGTGAATTTGGCTACTCACCTACATCTAGTGCCGAGGTTAAGAATGAGTGGAGCTGTACCTCTGCTCCCCATATATTAACCCTTTAAAGACGAAGCGTATCTGTTTTATGTAAGGACTCAGTACGCACCGCGCTGTAAACACTCTCCACTTCGGTTATAAAAACCAGTCTCTTAATGTTTTATAAGGCAAAAGTTGCTGTTTGTTCTGAGATCCGTACAAAACACATAAACGCAATGTGGGCACCACGTAGAATTTTTTAATGTTAAACCTGGTCGTATGTAAAGTTACCGCTAGGCTTTAAAAGGTTAAATTAGGACACTACCATCTCCTATTGCATTCTTCTCAATTTATTATCCGTTGATAACGTTTCACCCTGAGCTACCGGCAGAAGCGTTAAGTGAATCATAAACAAATAATCGACAGCCGCCGCAAACACGCGAGTTAGGGCTCTCTTCCTGTGCTAGCCAAGACAATCACCAGCCGGCACTTCGACTGGCACACGGGATCAGGGAACTGATGCTTTTAAACCCGGAAATGACGTCATGTTACGGAGACTGTGGGACGTAAAGTTGATGGCCTCTTTGTTGTTGGCTGCGGGGAGGTGCGTTGTGAGAAAGGCACTTAATGATCTCGTGATTTGCGAGATCTATACAGCCGCAGTCTGGATTGAGTGAAGTCCGTAGGTTGCTGCTGTTGCTGTGTCTATTTAACGACTGTTGCTGTACTGCATGAGATACAAGTAGAGCGGGAGTATGGTTTTTTTTTTGCCTTTTTTTTCAATTTTCGTGTTTTCTTTCAGGTTTTATGCATGTAAGATGGAAGAATAATATTAAATGTTAGAGAAATAGAATGAGTGTGGAATGGATTGCTATGTGATATTTATTCCAACTAATTGCACATATAAATAACTCTAAATAACTTACTGGCACACTGTAGAGTAAACATCACCACGCAACACACAGATGTAACTCATTTGGAGGAGAAAGGTCACCATGGACATTGATATTTGTGTGCAACCTTAGTACAGGTTTGTAAACAAGTAAAACATCTATAATAATTGTAAAAAATGTAAAATATCTGTAGAAATGTTATATTTAATGCGTTTTGGCAATATTTTATCACATGCTGCTGTCAGTTAACTTCGTGTACATCTGTGACAATATGTTATCATCAGTGTATGGTTTTGTAACTAAATTCTCCATGAAGATGGCGTTAATGGGCCGAAACATGTAGAAAAAATATTATGAAATAACAAATATTTATAATTATGTGTGCAGTTATTTGGGATAAATATAATACAGCTAATCATTTGTACGGAATGTGTTCAGCTTTAAATTTGGAACGTATTTCTTTGTCTCAGTATAAACACCATTGGTGCGCCGTTGTGAACACGGCGGTGACCCGTAAACTGTTGCGAATTTCTTGACTTGCTGTAAAACCTGTCAGCTTCTTGAGAAGACCTCTGGTACATGGAGTGTAATTATACGCGTCAACTTTGGAAGGTGCACAGTGTTTTGGGTATAAATGAAAAGTAGCGTTGTTCCTGGGATTAAGTACGCACAGTACCATGAAAATGTATTGGGCGTTTAATGCAGCTTCACAAATTATTTACGTCGGTGCTAACATGATGGGTTAATGGTAACTTTCACGCTCCGACCGCTTTACCCCCTCAGAAGTAGATCCCAGTACACATTGGATGAAGTTCTGGATGAACTCGGAGCTCATCTAAACTGCATGGACTGGAGAAAAAATTTTATTCCCGTCGGGAATTCAATAGTGGTCCTGTGTTCCTCCTCTATTGCATAGTCCCTGTAGTGACTGAGCTACTGCCTACAAGAAATCGTTATAGACCTAATGGAAATCAAACCCAGAAACAGTGATTTCAATACCGTCATCAACGTTGTTTGATTTCAGTGTCGTCGTCGTCGTCGTGTTTGTGAGTGAGATTGTGCTGTGGTGTGCGCTGATTGTGTACGTTATACGGACACAAATTAATCACATAAAGCCGTTTTTACGGAATGTTTTTCACCCGTGTAGATGTACGACCGGCGATTTGTATAATGTGATAATGACGGTTATTTTCTATTCCAGGTGAGTCCACAATGAACTCTGGTGGTTGCGGCACGCAGTATATATGGTGAGAGACTGTCATTTGTCGTATTTTTAAAAATTGTATAGTGAGGTACGACGTATATGTTAAAGAGTTTTAGTTCATTTGGGGGGGGGGGGGGGTTCGGAGGAGGCGCGGTGTAAGATATGGTGTTTTGTATGTACGTTGTAATTGTACGTAGTCTCAGACATTGTACGAAAGCTGGTTTGATTTTATTCGTGCTCGCAGCAGATGTACTCTTATTGTTGGAAGATGGCGTTAGTTGTCATTCGGCCTCGCTGCCTCACTGGATAACATACTTTCACACCTATGCAGTAATTATGACAGCAAGTGTATATGTTTGTTTGCTAGTATTTTCGTTGTTGCTTTTTCTGTTTCTTATTCTACTCGCGGTTTAGGCTGGTGCCATTTCTCACTTCATAGCAGTCTTAATGTAAGCGATGTGCCTGCATTTCTGCGTCGCTTTGCCTTGCATTTAAACAAAGTTATGTCCGTGTGTCTGACCGTTCTGACGTCATGATCAAACCACTACTCGGTTGCCACCTGTGTTGTTACTTGTTGGACCGTTATTTGACTGTCTGTATATCTTCACTTTTAATTTAGTGTAATTTTGTACACCTTTTAAAGGTAATTAATTGTATTTGCTTGAATTTTGCTTATGTACTTACGTCATGTTGTGCTGGGTATTTAACTAAACTGCTTTAAAGTGAAGGAGAGGGAGGAAAGAAAAGGAACGAAGAAGAAGACGTATAAAATGGATGATTAATTAATAGGGGAGAACGGTATGCAAGTTTGCATGACAAATGAAGACCCTTCTTGTTGAATTCTCAGTCCATTGCACTGGCGTGACTCAGTCGTAGCTTCAAAGTTTGTGTCAAATCTGCAGATATCTGAGATCTCTCCGGGGTCGTTGCTTACCTGACGGGGTTTCTTCGTGGTCTTTCTCAGTACTTCCACTCCAATTTCGGGATAGTGCCTCGATTACGGCAGACCACTTCCTTGCAAATCCCTTCCAATTCAACCTGTAATTCGGTCTGTGTATATTCTGAACGTCGGTAGTTGAACCGTAAATAAATCAATACGTTGAACGCTGATTATGGCTACTGGTTCTGCGATGTATTTGCACCGACCTACCGGACTGCACGGTGTCATATACCAAACGACCACAACACGTATCTTCCTTCGTCGTCTCTAAAGGCTGCATGTCGTATAAGTAAGCTAGCTCAGTTATCCACTGACTGGGGTTAAGAATGAGCGGGGCCATGCCTGTGCCCCCCAGATATGCGTTTATGTCGTGGACAGGGATAGCATAACTTTGCCGTCCACTGAATGGTAACGTCATGAGACAGCGCGAAACTGCGTGACCCGTATAAAAGGAAAGGACAGTTGTGGGATATCCTTAGAACGGATTCTTCCAGCTGTATTTCAGTAACTTCTAATTCCAGTGTCATTAACCCCTTTCCACTCCCACACCCCTCTTGCCATTTCACATGTAACATGATTAAACTTTCTCCCTCACCATCTCTGTCGCTCCCCCCCATAGAACCACCCCTTTGAATGGCAACATGGCGCATAATAGAACAGAATTATTTATGCCATTTCTAGTAACGACACCTGTTTCGCTCCTTTAGAAGGGGAAACCAGAATTTGAAGGAAACCCCCCCCTCCCCTTTGCAAAATATAGTAGACCCAGGGGATGTAGTGTTGAATCCTCCATACCCCGTGGGGTAGGCAAATTCGCTCAACTTCTCTGCAATGTAATTAAGAGTATTGAAAGTTTTCGTTCTCAAGACAGATGACTAATTCAGTGTTACAAAGTAGTTCTTCGAAACGTTATATGCTATCAGGCGATTTACTGGTGTAAAGAAATCTAGAAATTTTGCGGCCATGTTAACCTTTGAAAGCCTAGCGGTAACTTTACATACCACCAGGTTTAACATTAAAAAATTCTACGTGGTGCCCACATTGCGTTTATGTGTTTTGTACGGATCTCAGAACAAACAGCAACTTTTGCCTTATAAAACATTAAGAGACTGGTTTTTATAACCGAAGCGGAGAGTGTTTACAGCGCGGTACGCACTGAGTGCTTATATAAAACAGACACGCTTCGTCTTTAAAGGGTTAAAATCCCTTCATAGAGCTTTGTACTGTGTTTAAAATTCACTTCATACCTAAACGTCGTTTTAGTGCCGATCTTTAATAATGCCCTGCCGTCTGTGCCTCTTCCTCCGACATTACTCCTCACCTGACTTTTCTAAGACGGATTTTCTTGAAATTCTTTGTGGGCAAGCTGGCTAATTTGCGAGATCTCTGCTCTTCTGGGATATCACGCAGCGTCGAGTGGTAATGATTTACCGACTTTTGGGACAACGTGTTGGTCCCATCTTCAAGGGTCAAGAAATCCAAGAAGAAGAGGTACAGCATTACCACTCGACGCTACTTAGCGTCTAGAAGAGCGCAGATCTGCACAGTGCAGCGGCGGAAGCGTGAAGTCTCGCAAATTTCCGTTTCATTATTCCCATGTTTTAAGGTATCCTTATAAACTGCAAAGAAAGCCGTTGTACTTCGTGTATTGTGTTATGGCGTACAGCAGGTGATTGGGAAACACTACGTAACGAGGAACTTAATGACCTGTACTCATCACCAAATATTCAGGTAATCAAATTGAGAAGAATGAGATGGGTTGGGCATGTAGCACGCATGGGGGAAAAGAGAGGTGCATACAGGATTTTGGTGGGGAGACCTGAGGGAAGACGGCCACTTGGGAGACCCAGGCGTAGATGGGAGGATAATATTAAAATGGATCTTCAAGACGTGGGATGGGGCATGGACTGGATTGAGCTGGCTCAGGATAGGGACAGGTGGCGGGCTCTTGTGAATGCGGCAATGAACCTCCGGGTTCCATAAAATGCGGGTAACTTCTTGACTAGCTGAGAAACTGTTAGCTTCTCAAAAAGGCCTCTGCTCCATGGAGTTAGTTAGTTAGTTAGTTAGTTAGTTAGTTAGTTAGTTAGTTAGTTAGTTATTCAGTCAGTCAGTTAATTAGTTGGTTAGTTAGCTAGTTAGTTAGTTAGTTAGTTAGTTAGTTAGTTAGTTAGTTAGTTAGTTAGTTAGTTAGTTAGTTAGTTAGTTAGTTAGTTAGTTGTGCAGTACAGCGTTTACCATTCTTGTACGGACAGTTCAAATTTGCTGCAGTATTGTAGCATCACAGCACTGCCGCAGGTCACATCTTTCATATTCCAGACATAGTTAAAGAGTTATATATCCAAGTGAAGACGAAACGAAATTTCCAGATAAAAGTCCCCCTTCTTGTATCATTTCTCTGTGGGTCCACATAAAATTCCCCTACACCCCCCACCCACCCGCAACACCGCTATATAGCATCACAACCCCCGGAGCCCCATTCCTCATTCTCTGAAATTGGAATCTGGAGGTTGGTGACAGGTACATAACATATTTTATTAGTTCTGTATGGCTGTGCTGCTGTGTGGCTGGATGTGATAACGAGGATTAAAAACAAAAACCACCACGCGATTGCCATCCCACCCTCCAACCACCCCCTACAAAACCACCCCTAATATTCATGGCTTGCTGCATCCCGCCCTTTGATGCTGGTCCTATATTCAACACTGATGGCGGCTATATGGGACGCTTACACTCTTCGTCACTAAAAATGAACTGGTAAAATACTGTTTTGCTTCTTTTAACTGGTGCTTGAGAAGTGGTATGGACTGACGTTTGAACTTCAGTTATTTTCACTGTGAAATTGTTGACTGCGAGAATGCTTTATTCGGCTGTAAGGCATACATGCTTCCGTGGTAACTTATGAATTAAATGTGTGCTAATTTATACAGCAGTAGAGTCACGTATGAACAGATGTTTGCAGTGTTCTTGCTAGCATCACATATTCAAGTTATCTGGGGCAAAAGAGGAGGGTTTCAAGTGGATTTATGTTGTTAGTAACATACAAACTGCCGTCTGTATTGGGGAATCCGAAGGGATGTTAACGCGTAGATAGTTGGGATAATATTAATATGGATATTAACAAGATACTCATTGAATGTGAGAGGGTGGGTCTTAGTCTTAGGTTCAGCGACGAGTTTGTATGTTACTTGGACTTTGCGTATTACGTATAATGCTTTTTGTATACTCAGAGACGGCTGGGAACAGTAAGGGCGATGCAGCACCAAGATCAGCGTGTTGGGCTGATACTCCTTTGTTATAAAATCTCCCTGAGGATGGCACCCCGGTGTCGAAACCAGGGCTGTGGAATCGGAGTCGGAAGGAATTTTAGATGGAGTTGGAATCGGAAGGAATTTTAGGTGGAGTCGAAATCGGAAGGAGTTTTAGGTGGAGTCGGAGTCGGAAAAAATGTACCGACTCCGACTCAGACCTCAATTTAAAATCTTAACTAGATACTCCAAACCCAGAGCCCTGATAGCTACAGTAACCATTAGACTTGTACTTAAATATAGGTTATAAGTCTAAACAGTGGCCTGATGATTCACGCGGTGGCGATGAAATGTCTTATAGGTTTACCGTTATTAATGCATATTGAGCTTTTATGAAGGAGTCGGAGTCGGAGTTTTAAAAATCGAGGAGTCGGAGTCGGAGCTTTTGTGTAGCGACTCCACAGCCCTGGTCGAAACGTGTAGGAGTATAATTCTTGTAATGCATTGTCTTTTATTAAGTACGTATGTTGGTTGATGTATTAATTTTAAGAAGCAACTTCTTCACTGACGACGCACAGACGTTAGGCGCAACGTGACCCGGGTGACCGGGCGCCTGGGATTTGTGCACGTGTGCCTTAAATTTGGCCAGGACGAGTTCCCCCCAGACCCGTTAGAGTTGACTGCTTATCATCTGAGCATTTGCTGTATATTTTGAGCCACTGATAAAATGGTTACATGAACCATAAATAGACAAGTAAATAAATGTGACGTACACAAGGTTTTGTGACATTTTTCTCAGCGGGTCTTTTGAAATGGTATCGATCCATGTCGATTTTTTTTTTGATAACATAGAATTATAATTAAAGCATACATTTCCATGCTACTTAGTTTGGGCCTTTTTTTCTCCTTGTCCTTTCTTTCTTTGTTTTTTCTTACTTCCTTTCTTTATCTTTGTTTCTGCTGGTTCGGCCGTGTGCGTACCCATTTTCACGTGGTTCTGACTATACTCCACCGTAAGCTGGCAATGCGAGCTGTGGGCACAGATTAAATCACGCAAAGGACAAATGGAATCGTAATTAATTCCCCATAAATTCCGCTCATCGCCCTTACACTACATTTTATTTATTTATATATGTTTTTTTTTCCTATCTGTTTTCTGTTTTGCGAAAGAGCGACTCTGCATAGCTATTCTCCTCTGCCACTTTTCTTCTGTGTACCCTGTATTACCCCGATGGCCTTTCTATTTGTTTTTAGTATGTAGTCATTAGGGGATAGATGCCACACATTTAATGTGTAGCCATTACGGGTGAGATGCCACACATTTCGGAAAATGTGTACGTCTTTGTTTTATTAGAATTTAAATGAATGTGACTGTGGTGGTCAGGTGTAAGTCTATTGCACCAACTATTTAGACATTTGAGAACTTTGAGAACGAGAAATAAAACAAGTATCAGAAATCTTAATTTTAAGAATGGTGTGTTTGTGGCGTCTCTCCCGAAGCGGGACCCGGCTGTTGCTGGTGTAGGCCTGGACAGTCGCTGGGGGGGGGGATTACATTTGTCCGTTATCTAGCGACACTGTCAGTATGCAACATCTCATAGTAGGCAGAATATTGTTGGTCGGCTGGCTATGAGCTTTGCGGTGTGGACGGCATTATGAGTCGCTATGTAGCAATGATGTCAGCTCTGTGGCGAGTTCCGCTGTAAAAATACTGCTCAGTGTGTAATTAATGAATTACAGAGGAATGGCAAGGTGGCGCAGTCAGCATAGTGACTAGGCAGTGGGCTGGATGATCCTGGTTTCGAATCCCGGCAGTAATAACACATTTTTCTGTTCTAAACGTTCAGACCGCCTCTGGGGCCCACCCAGCCTTCTATTCAGTGGGTGCCGGCGTTCTTTACCGGGGGTAGAGAGGCCGGAACGTGAAGTTGCCACTCATTGTGCAGCACCGAGGTTAAGAATCAATGGAGCTAAACCTCTAGTTCCCGTATATGCCTTAATAGCGTGACCAGGGACTTCACTTCTTTGTGCCTTTAAAGCTGGGCTGTGGACTCAGAGTCGGAGTCGGAAGGAATTTTAGGTGGAGTCGGAATCGGAAGGAATTTTAGGTGGAGTCGGAGTCGGAAGGAATTTTAGGTGGAGTCGGAGTCGGTAAAAATGTACCCACTCCGACTCCGACCTCAATCTAAAATCTCAACTAGATACTCCAAACCCAGAGCCCTGATAGCTACAGTAACCATTAGACTTGTACTTAAATATAGGTTATAAGTCTAAACAGTAGCCTGATGATTCACGTGGTGGTGATGAAATGTCTTATAGGTTTACCGTTATTAATACATATTGAGATTTTATGAAGGAGTCGGAGTCGGAGTTTTAAAAGTCGAGGAGTCGGAGTCCGAAAGTTTCGTACACCGACTCGACAGCCGTGCTTTAAAGGACTGGGTAGGAGGCAGTCGTCGTCCATTTAGTGTAACGCTACTCCCTTGGATTTCTTCCAGAGGGCGTGGAGTTAGATGTGTCACTATAGTCGTTCTCCAGATTTGAACCCAGTACATTTGGAATATGAAGGCAGAGTGCTATCCAGTCTTCGACGAGAGACAGTAGAATTGCCGAAGACATTTAGCTTTTCATGCCTGGAATGTTACGCGCATTTCTCATCTGAGAATTCTTGGTTAAGTAAATAAGTAATACTCTTTCGCAGAGAACTCTGCACCAAGGGATTAGTTAATCTTAGTGTCTGGAATATAAACAAGACAATAAAGATATTTTAAAGTGAGCGGCAGCACACAGAATCAAAACCAAAGGCACGTTGTCATGGTGACGGTGTATTATCGTGCGGTGAATGTTTCAAAAGGCCACCTCCTGCCACCTGATATGGATATTTGCCCCCAGCTCCACTACACTTTGCCGGCATGACATTTTCCGCGCGATTTCTTCAATAATGCAACAGGCACTCAACTCATTCTGCTTCTTGACTACTGCTTCTACTTGCTGTAAGAGGGTTTCCTATTGCCATCGCTGCTTCTTTTGCGTTGCCTTCTCATCCCTTTCATCCTAACCCCTTCCTTTAACAGGGGTGATCAACGTCAGTGGCGTATACATGATTATATCCCTCACCGCCCCCCCCCTTGCGATGGTTGTAAAAATATACCCTGACTGTTTTAAATATTTAAAATTTGTAATTTGTTTAAATGGGAGATTTTTTCAGATTAAATTTTTAAGTTGCTAATACCCGTACATATTCTTATAATTGATATATTAACCAAATTATGCACTTAATAAAATGTATTCGAAAGTAAGTACAAAACTGCTACATGTTTCGGCACCGAGATGCCATCATCAGGGAGTTACTCAGAACAAAGGAGTACAAGGTCAGCACGCTTAGCTAGCTACTGTGTCGCCTTAATTACAATATTAAAATTCCGAAATGCACAGGTTAACAATCATAAAATGATAGTATTTTAAATTTAAAATTTTTAAAGTGAGCTGTTCGAGGTAGAAGCTTCCGGTTGTTTACAGCCTTTATGAACGTATACAAACATCTTTCTCGGCCTGTTATGATCTGAAGAGATCTCGTCCGGATGGAGTGAGAGGGGGGGGGGGGGAGAGAGCGAGAGAGAGACTGACGTGCATCGTGTCAGGCGGAGTGGTATGAAGAGCGAATACAACTGAAAACCCCTGCCTGGAACATCTTGTTTTAAAAAAATTAAATTTACGGTATTATGATTTTATGTTAACCTTGTGCATTTTGGAATTCTAATATTTTACTTATTTTAATATTTTAACCCTTTAAAGACGAAGCGTATCTGTTTTATATAAGGACTCAGCGCGTACCGCGCTGTAAACACTCTTCACCTCGGTTATGAAAACCAGTCTCTTAATGTTTTATAAGGCAAAAGTTGCTGTTTGTTCTGAGATCCGTACAAAACACACAAACGCAATGTGGGCACCACGTAGAATTTTTTAATGTTAAACCTGGTGTTATGTAAAGTTACCGCTAGGCTTTAAAAGGTTAATGAATGTAACACAATAACTACATAAGTATGCTGGCCTTTTATTCATTTGTTCAGATGACTCCCTGATGATGGCACCTCGGTGCCTAAACATGTAGTAGTTTAATAGTTACTTTTGAATGTAAGTGATTTAGTGCGTAAGTTGGTTAATGTGTTAATTATTGAAATCCATTTTATATCGTACACAAAATACAGGCTACCGCTTCTCAGTATTCAAGTGTTGCGGGATGTATAATTTAAAGCTTTCGTGGAGACTGAATTCAATGGAATATTCTCATGCTAGCAGCCGCGCCATGTGGTTGAATGGCCAGTAAATCAACGTTTCGAAGACTGTTTCTCTCCCCTTCATCAGGGAACTGATTGGGATGTTACGACTGCTAAATGTACCAATCTGCACGGCGTAACATCCTAGAAGACTTTATTTCGGCAACACCTCTCTGATAACCTTACCTCGCGCACTGCGTCTTTGTTGTAAAAAAAGGTGGGGGGGAAGTAGTCTGTGTTTGTTGTGCGAGTAACATGGACACAATGCAGGTTTGTCTGAAGTGTAACGGAGTGTTACGTACTGTAGTAAAGTCTAGTGCTGGTAACTTGAAAGTTGTGAGGTGTATTAGTGAGGCAAAGGAAAAGCAAGCCAGGGGTGTGGGTCAGCACAGGTGCTGACACAGAGTTGTTGGTTCATGGGGCTGATTCTAACACTCTATATCATTTATGTTTGATTTTAAAAATTATGTTATAAAAATCATGCTGTAAGTAAAACATAACACTATTTGCAGCTGCATTTATATACATACGAATATAACCACATGTTCCATGACACAACCAGTGTCCTAGCTTCTTCTTTTTTTATTAATTTTATTAATTTAATATTCAAAATTTTAATGTACTAGTCATCAGCTGAATGCAGTGGTTGATTTCGGCTGAAGGGTAAATCACGTGAAACGCTGGTATCATAATATCTACGAAATTGGGTTTTTTGAATATTAGTAAAAACTAATATTTCGGAGGTTTGTCGGAGCTGCAGCCCGGCAGGACCACCCCGCCCCCCGCCCTTGGGTGCGCCCCTGGGTCATCAGGCCAACCTGTTTGGGTGTGTAGTGAGCTAATGGAAAACACCAGCGCGAAGTGTATTTATTGGTTGTGCTTTAAACTGTTGCAGTCCCATGTGCGTCCTTAAGGCTCATAGTAGTGACATCCCTGATTCGGCCTCGCTGCTAGAAGTATGAATGCCAGAGTCTGCTTTGCAATAAGGAAACAAAAACATGGCCGAGGCTGGATGCGTGTTGTGGGAATATACATGAACTCCCGCCTGCTCTGTGTCATTTCCCAAATTCCCCCGTCACATTTCCAAACTACAGCCCCAGAATATAATGCAGCTGGTCTTGGATAAGCTGCTGTTATGAAATATCACAGAGTTTTCGGGTTATAAATTAACTTTATGTGCAGTTTAGGCCACCGTCAGTTCTTGTATTATTTTATTTACGGTCATTTATTGCGTTGCTTCTCTTGTTTCGCTACCTGACTGATGATGTCGTGTGCACTTCGTGTCGTGCGGTTTGCCGTGCAAGATACGAGGGTGTCACAGCTGTGGCTGTGGAGTGTACTGGGAGATTAGAGGCCTTCACGCCAGTGACTGGAGATTACTATGAGATTAGAGGCTCTCACAGCAATGACTGGAGATTGCTGTGAGATTAGAAGCTCTCACAGCGATGACTGGAGATTACTGAGATTAGAGGCCTTCGCGCCAGTGACTAGAGATTACAAGGAGATTAGCGACTTTCACAACAATGACTGGAGATTACTGAGATTAGAGGCTGTCACGCCAGTGACTAGAGATTACTAGGAGATTAGCGACTTTCACAACAATGACTGGATATTACTGAGATTAGAGGCCTTCGCGCCAGTGCCTAGAGATTACTAGGAGATTAGCGACTTTCACAACAATGACTGAAGATTACTGAGATTAGAGGCCTTCGCGCCAGTGACTAGAGATTACTAGGAGATTAGCGACTTTCACAACAATGACTGGAGATTACTGAGATTAGAGGCTGTCACGCCAGTGACTAGAGATGAGAGGCTTTCACAGCAATGACTGGAGATTAGTGTGAGATTAGAGGCTCTCACAGCAGTGACTGTGGAGATTACTGTGAGATTAGAGGAAGTCCACCACTGGTTCCTGTCCAGAGCCAGATGAGCCCATTCGGCACCCTCCCATCCTATTTCTCCCGAATCCATTTCAATATTATCCTCTAATTTACTCCAGGGTCTGTTTCTGTTATGTTTGCCCACCATAACCCTGCATTCCATACATTTATCTTCTCTGCTGCGCTCAGGGCAGTGCCGAGTGTACGCAGGGTTCAGACACAACACGTAAGGCACGCTGCAGAGTTTAGCGTGTGTCTGTGAGTGCTGTGTTGTTGTGTCCCGGGGACAGATGGTGTGAGGGCTCCTAGCACCCACAATATGATCAAGTACGCCTAATAAGACTTTACTTGTCTTAGCGCTACCAGCAGATTCTCTTGTCTTCATTCCCAGCACAATCCTCCAGTTTATACACTTGAAGCGACGGCTTGCAAGACGTCTGCTGCTGGCATATCGTTACGTTGCCGGCAAGACAGGCCTAAGATACCTCACGAATTTACAAATAACTTGCGAATTGATGTCAATGCTGAAACTGTAAAGCACAGTGGTAACGATATATACCACCAGCTTTAACATTCATAATCTCCTTACTGTTATGCTTCTTCCTCCTCGTCCTCTTTTTCTTCTTCCTCTTCTTCCTCTTCTTCTTCTTCGTCTTCTTTGTCTTCTTCTTCTTCTTCTTCTTCTTCTTCTTCTTCTTCTTCTTCTTCTTCTTCTTCTTCTTCTTCTTCTGCGTACAGTCTTTATAGTTTAACCAGTGACCCCCTGAGAACGGTAGCCCGTATGGATCTGTTTTCCTGCATCTCTTGACATCCATCAGTGTAAGGCCATTCGCAATACAGTCCATCCACCGTAATTTTGGTCTTCCTGCGTTTTTATTTTTATACACGATATTTAAATTTTGCAAACGATGTTTAGAATAACAGCGATTATTTATCTGAACAGCATAAATCGGTTACTTTTCGTGGTGGAGACGCAGTGTGTTTGCTGTCGCGCATGAAGTGAACTTCTGGTTATTATTTAGTGCAAATTCTTTGCATCCGCATTCGAGCGGCGGAGATACGGAAACTGTCCGTATGTCAGTTCATACTGTGTTTGTGGCCTTCACGGCGACGAATGTTGAGTTCTTGATCTGTTTTATGGCACTTTTTAATCTGTCGGGTAGGTGGCTACCGACGTTTCGGAGGAATTGGGTACCTTTGCACGGTAGAAGGCTGTTCTTGTGATGGAAGCAATATGTAACTCCTAAACTTTGATAAGAAAACGTAATGTCCGTGTTCACGGAATGAAGGCATACGTGGGGAGCAGAGGTGTAACTCCACTCATTCTTAACCTCAACGCTACATGGGGGTGGGTGCTCAACTTCACGCCCCGGCCGCTTTATTTCTGGGAAGCAAGTCCGGTACCCACTGAACAGGAGGCTGGGTGCGTGCCAGAGGCGGTCCGGACATCCTGCCGGCACTTGATCCCCGCATTGTCCAGCCCGTGGCCAAGTCGCAATACGGACTGCGCTGTCCCAGCTTGCCGAAACTTTGGTAGCGGTCACCGTGTCACACTACGCGGTGTCGTAGACCGGAAGACCACTGTCCGAGACGTACGTTGTACGTACCGGTAAAGCATTGGAAACCTTAGCTTCAGGTGAACGCGGTTAGGGTCACGCTGCGTCCGCTTTACTCCCCAGGACGACCCCTTGTACTGACGGGGTAAGAGTGTCTGTAGGCCTACGCCCCAGAGGGTGTGTGGACGTGGTGCAAGGAGTCGCTTGCTATCGGGCAGCGCGTAGGAAGTTATTTTGCTGATTGGGGTGTCTTGGCAAAAGCAACAATAATAATAATAATAATAATAATAATAATAATAATACATAGACGTTACTGCAAATAAGCCAGATATAATAATTAAAAACAAGAAAGAGAACGCATACTTACTGATAGACGTGGCAATACCAGCGGACAGAAATGTCACACAAAAGGAAGCAGAAGAGAAAGTAAAATACAAGAGTTTATGTACAGAGATACAGGGAATGTGGAACACGAAATGTATGATTATATCGCTAATCACTGGAGCCACCGGAATGGTAACAAAAGGTTTAAGGAAACATTTAGAAGCCATGCCAGGAAAACATTCAATAGATTCACTACAAAAGGCAGCTGTACTTGGAACATCACACATCATACGGAAAGTACTGCAGTGTGAAACTGGAAGCCTGAGCGGTGGGAATCACCGTTGGTTCGACAGGAGAAGTACCGGGGCGGAATGGCGTGTGATAAGGTACAATATAATAATAATAATAATAATAATAATAATAATAATAATAATAATAATAATAATAATAATAATAATAATCGAAAAATGTAGACGTAACAAAAGGAGAAAGTGTAAGACAAAATTTTCATCTGCTTTTTCGCGGAAGGTGTGAAATATGAACTGAGGGCTGTATAAAAGTTCGTGACAAATTAGCTGGAATAGCCCGAGACTGGGGTTCAGTGTTAGCGAACGGGACGACGGAGCCTGCGAGTAGCAGTGGCCTATAAGCCGTAGGGAGTCGGAGCGAATGATAGTACGTCAGGGAATAGGACGACACAGCCGGACCGGGTAGTCACGTGGTTAAGAAGGCTTACGCGGTCTGAAGGAACGTATTTTGATGGACAGTTTGTTAGTTACATACTGCGTTGGTAAGGGAATTAAGCGAAGAACATCGACTGAGGGTGTTCGAGAGTAGGGTGCTGAGGGAGATATTTGTTCATAAGAGGGACGAGGTAACGGGGAATGGAGACGACTACATAACGAAAAACTTTATGACTCCTCACCAAATATTGTTAATGTGATAAAGTCGAGAAGAAAGAGGGGGCGGGACATGTGGCACGTGTGGGGAGGAAACAAGAAATGGCCACAGGGTTTTGATGGAGGAAACCTGAAGGAAAGAGACCAGTTGAAGGCGTTGGCGTAGATGGGAGGATAATACTAAAATGGATCTTAAGGGGACATGATTGAATGCTGTGGTGTGAATTGATCCGAATCAGGGTATGGACGAGTGAAATGCTGTTGTGAATGAGGTAATGAACCTGTGGGTAGCATAAAATGCAGGGATAATCTTGGCTAGCTGAGGAACTGTTAGCTTTTTCAAGAAGAATGCTTCTCAGTGGAGTTAGTTAGGTAGTTAGTTAGTTAATCAGTTAGTTAGGTTGTTAGCTAGCTAGTTAGTGAGCCAGCTAACTAGTTATTTCGCTAGTTAGCTAGATGGTTAGCTAGCTAGTTAGTTCTTTCGTTAGTTAGCTAGCTACTTATTTAGTTCTTTCGTTAGTTAGCTAGCTAGTTAGTTAGTTCTTTCGTTAGTTAGCTAGATAGCTAGCTAGCTAGCTACTAAGTTAGTTAGTTAGTTAGTTAGTTAGTTGATATGCGTTGTTCTGTCACAGTGTACGCATGTGGATAACATAGCACGCATTTTCACTAACGTTTCAACGGCTTTCTCTCTGGTATGATTGAGATCGTTCTGGGGTCTCTTAAGACGCGAGAGCGGCGGGCGCTCGGAGTGTACAGGAAGCAGGCAAGATAATGGCAGGCGTGAAGACGCTGCTTGAAGCAGACCGCTGTCTTCCTAAACTCCATGCATTGTTTAGAGACCGTATAGAGACGCCTGGCGGCTGTTGCAAGGGCTGTACAAAGCGTATGTACAGAGTCTGTTGGTGCCATCTTGCATTTGCCCCGGCAAGTACCTGAAGGTTATGTTGGTGCAGAGCGACTGTCACATATCTGCATTTGAAATGTACGCGGTTCGATTCCCGGAGGAGTCATTTGCTGTTATTCACTGAGATCGTCGTGGTTTTATCTGCACCCAGTGTGGGGACTGTAATGGGTGAAGGGAGACTTTTAACCATCCCTGAGGATGGCCACATGAGTGGCCGACACATGTAGCAGGTATTACTACGTTCATAACGTATTTTCATGAACTTGTGTGCAATTGTTGGTTTTAGTTACCATAGTTTAGAGGCTTAACCGTTTAAAGCATGGTGGTAATTATATGAACCACAAGGTTTGACACTAACCACTCCGTATTTCCTCCACACCCTGTGTGCGTGTTTATGAATTCGGTATGGTTGTTGCAATAAACAGTGACTCTTTCACTGATCTGTCTTTCTCAAAGAAACACACTTGTGTTCTCTGTGAGATAGAACGAGATATTTGTGTAGTATAATGTAGAGTAATTTAAGTTGAACCGGTAAACTTTTCTTTGTCTGTAATAATTGTAACTGTAGTGCCTCTAACTGCACCCCCACCCCCACCCCACCCCACCCCCGGGTTTCTTCTCTCTCGCGGTCTGTTTCTAGTTTTATAAAGGGTTTATTTGGGGAATAAAAGTGGTGAAGCCGGTGTTGGTGTACCTCGTTTCGAATCCCAGCCGAGGCACCACCTACCCAGCCTGAGAACTTTTCGCAGGGATGGCGCCACGATTAACCCTTTAAAGACGAAGCGTATCTGTTTTATATAAGGACTCAGTACGTACCGCGCTGTAAACACTCTCCACTTCGGTTATAAAAACCAGTCCCTTAATGTTTTATAAGGCAAAAGTTGTTTGTTCTGAGATCCGTACAAAACACATAAACGCAATGTGGGCACCACGTAGAATTTTTTAATGTTAAACCTGGTCGTATGTAAAGTTACCGCTAGGCTTTAAAAGGTCAAATCACGACACATTCCTTCCATATCCTTTCCAATTCATCACTCTAAGCGGTAGACTGCAGTTGGAGACTCGCAGGCTTATCCATAATTTCAGGCTTCTGCCGCGATGTAGACCAGAACTGCGTTCTTCTGGGATATCACGCAACGTGGAGTGGTTATTGTGTGCCGACGTTTCGGGACAACCTGTCGGTCAAATCTTAAGCGGCGAGGAAGTTCAAGAAGACTTGCTGGCCCTTGAAGATGGTACCGATTGGTTGTCCCGAAACGTCGGTACAGAAAATCACTTTACACTGCGTAATATTCCAGAAGAGTGCAGATCGTATCACAAGCATAAATGAATGAGGAGTTGCGGACGGAATGTACGCTGTCTGCGGAACTGAGGTGTACAGTCGTATTAAAACGGGAATTAATTTTCGTCTTTTGTTAGTGTTACGTATGGACAGTGGCTATTATCAGAGCTGTGCTGTTCCACGCACACATGCAGGGGGGTTGGTGGGGAGGGGGGGTGCAAACAAAAGAGTTGGGCCTCGCTAGTGTTTTTTTTAGCCCCAGCTACGTGATACACTTTCCCATCAGCAATGTGACAGTCACACAATGCTGTGCAGATTCTCTTTTTCGCTGTATCTTGACGTCATGCCTTCCATCCGAAACAATGATCTCTTTATTAGCAGTAGTGCTCTGGCATTATCTATGATAGCCACTAATAAAATCATTTGTTTGTTTCATAAGGTTTCGCTTGGCTATGAGAAATTCTTGTGTCAAACACAGATTTACAGGTTTTTATTGCGTAACGTTCAGTTGTTCTGTCTGTGTTGTGGGGACAGTTGAATGATTTCCTTTCTTGAGTGTCTTTCTCCCGCTTGTTATCCTCCCCGTATTCCTTATCTTACTTCTGCCTTTTATACGTCTTCCGTTTTCACGTTAGAGCTTTACCGCGTGCCGTTGTAGCTCAGTATAGTAACGAGGCTATGGGCTGGACGCCCGTAGGACCGTCGTTGGCTGCTGGTGAAGATGTTTCGCTTGTCAGTAGCTTCGTGACAGACTCCAGGTCCAGTCCAGCATCCTTTCCGGTTGATACCAGGAAACTCTTTACCTGCGTTTAAACCTTTAAAGACGAAGCGTATCTGTTTTATATAAAGACTCAGTTCGTACCGCGCAGTAAACACTCCATCTCGGGTGTGAAAACCTATCAGTTAATGCTGTATAGGGAAATAATCGCTGTTTGTTCTGAGATCCGTACAAAACACATAAATACACTGTGTGGGCAGAATGTGGAATTTGTTAATTTTAAACCTGGCAGTATGTAAAGTTACCGCTAGACTTTAAAGGGTTAATGCGGCGGGGGCGTGAAGCTGACCACTCACCTGTGCGTAGTGCTGAGGATAAGAGTGCGTGGAGCTATGTCTTCTTCCCCCATACGTCTTCTTGATGCCGTTCCTAATGAACCCTTTTAACCTTTTAAAGCCTAGCGGTAACTTTACATACGACCAGGTTTAACATTAAAAAATTCTACGTGGTGCCCACATTGCGTTTATGTGTTTTGTACGGATCTCAGAACAAACAGCAACTTTTACCTTATAAAACATTAAGAGACTGGTTTTTATAACCGAAGTGGAGAGTGTTTACAGCGCGGTACGCACTGAGTCCTTATATAAAACAGATACGCTTCGTCTTTAAAGGGTTAAACATGAAAGTAATTTAAACACGAATTGCAGATTCTTACTCCATTCCATGGCAAATCCTGTTATCTCGGTTGGAGAAAAAATTTGTTGGTTTCTTTATTAGAATCGTGTGAATCACATAAATGCATTGTATGGGTGACACGCAGTTATTTAATGTTCAGGTACGTTTTAAACAAGAATTGGAACTTGGCTTAATGTACGTTAGTTGTTTTCTAGGGAACGTCATCGCGTTGTGTTAATAGTAGGAAATGAAATCAGTATCTGTCGAAACAGAACTAAATTATGTTTATTATATAGAACTACATGTTTCGACCTATGTCAGGTCATCCTTAGGTTCATAATTGATTTTTAAAATATGTTAAAGAATAAATATACGTACCTAATGTAAGTCCGTAAACACAAAAATATTAAAATTGTTGTGATCATAAACTGGAATAGCAAAAGAAGCAAAATACTCAGCCTCGAGATGGCGCTGCGACGGCTTTGGTACAGCAAAGGCAGTACGATCTGTAAACAGTATTTGTAACAGTTGCGGCAGAACCTCTGTCCACACACACACACACACACACACACACACACACACACACACACTGCTCCTGTTTATCGCTATAAGAATTTTGATAACTTTAATTGTATTTTACGTACTTACACAATGTATATTCCTTCCTCAGTATGTTTTACAGACCAACTGTGAACCTGAAGATGACCTTAGATAGGTCGAAACATGTAGTTCTATACAATAAATAGAATTTAGCTATTTTAGGACAGAGACTGATATAGGAGTAATTTGTTGTATTAGTCCTGTTCTCTTAACCCTTAGGCGCCTACTGGAGACGCTGTACGCCCAGTTTTAATGTCGGCAAGTTCAAATTTCTGCGCGCACAGCACATTTGTGTGCTTCGTGTGGATCACACTACCAACAGCGACGTCTCTCCGATTGGTTTTTATAACCGAGAGGAAGTGTGTTTACTGCGCGGTACGAACTTGATCTTTAAGTGGAACTACGGTTAATTTTTGTTTTAAAAAGAGCTGTAGCCGTTAGCCGTCAGCCGTCAGCCTGTCACAGCGTAGGTCCGTGTTCGATCTTAGTTTATACCGTTGTTGTGCACAAATTGGCACTAGGACAGGTTTTGCTGCCAGTACTTCTGTTTTCTCCTGTCAGTATGATTCCACCAATGCTGCACATTCTTCTTCATCTACAGGTTGCTCTTAGCAGCAGAACGAATGGACGCAGCCTGGGAACCCTGGGGGAGCATTGGATAATTATTTTTATTTCTTTTTTGTCTTTAAATGTTTAAACCGATTTTGAAGAATCCGTCGTCTGTTAAATTTATATGGAAGTGTTGTACCATGCTGTGAGAGCCTACTGTCGTCATGTATATTATGTACAGTGGCTACAGCTATTTCTGAGAGCCTACTGTCGTCATGTGTTTTATGTGCAGTGGGCTGCAACTGTTTTCAACAACCGGCTACCCCTGAACCGATTTCAAACAATCGAGCGCTCTCCCTGCCATCTCGAGGCGTTTTGAGCACCGCCTTTCCACATACACGATAGGAGAACTAAGCACACCATTGTTCATTGTGTTATGTCTTAGAGTGTACCTTCCTTCCTGGAGTCCCTATCCCATAATTTCCCTTTAATTGCCCCTATTTTGAAGGCAACTTCTGGTAGCGACATTAAGCACCGAGTCGACATTCTGAGCCCCCAGACTTTACCGCCGGTTTGCTGACCTATTCCTTTCCAAGGCAATTCTAATCAGAAACAGGACCAAGGTCTTTGCTTTTTTCAACGTACTTTTATCTTCTTCCTAATGTTTTGACCTGTGGGGCACCGAAACTCGTAACTTCTTTCCCTTCGTGCGAATTTTCGGTTTCTTTTCTTCATGTAATTCTTATGATTCTTCTTCCTTCGCCTGCTGGTCTTCTGTGGTGTGTGGGAATGTGGGGTTAAAGCATGCGTGTTGGTTGTGTTTTGGGGTGGTGGGGGCGGTAGGGGAGGTGTCCAGACGTAAACAAGTCATTGCTGTGGGTTATGGCGGAAACATTCGTGCGGAAGGGTAGAGGCGATTTTTTGGTGCGGTCTGAATCTTATATTGCTTACTTCCTTCTATTTTTCTTTTATTCAGGTGGCTTTTTGCACCAATACCGACAGACATCTTTGAACCATACTTAATACAGTGATAGTGTATTATAAGGGAGTCAAGATGCGAGTCGAGGAAAAAACGGGATATCCTAGACACGTATTTGTACCTTGTTACCGGAATATAGGTAGATAAGCTATAGGATGAACGACCGATGAATTTTGGTTGAGTTTCTGTTTAAGTGTTTAAAAACCAAGTGGTAACTATATGCACCATCTGGTTTACCATTTAAAAAATACATTTTGAGGACACTGTGATTGTGTTTCGTGTGAGTGAACAGGTGTTATTTGCGTATACAGGGTTAACAGATTTGCCTTTGAAATGGAGACGCAGAGAGTTTTCTGTGAGGTGGGAACCTATTTTTTTAAGGTTTCATTTGTATGGAATTTGTGTGTGAAAACACGTTTTTACATTGAAGTGAGACTATCTTACCGTACGTAAGCAAACATGGAGCAAGAAACATTAGATTGGAGAAAATTACATAATTAAAGAGCTTTATAAGTCGTAGGAATTCACATCTTATTCGGATGACATGAACTGGTGATGTAGCACGCGTGGGTAAGGTGAGATACCCACACGTAGTTCAGGCGGGAACCTCAAAGGGAAGGAACCACTTGGAATGCTTAGTGTAGACGTGGGGATAATATTAAAATGGCTATATATGAGACGAGTTTTGATGGTGTGGAGTGGATTTATTTGGCTCAGGGTAGGCACCGGTTTTGGGCTAAAGACGGTAATGGTGCTAGATTTAACTTGAAAGGCTGGAAGTGTTTTGAATACGCGAATGAACATTGCTTTTCGATCACGGCTTTACGTACCGCCAGTTTAACATTCAACAATTCTACATTCTGCCCACACAGTGTATTTATGTGTTTTGTGTGGATCTCAGAACAAACAGCGATTATTTCCCTATACAGCATTAACTGTTTGAGTTTTATAACCGAGACGGAGTGTGTTTACTGCGCGGTACGAGCTGAATATTTAAATATAAGTGTGGTCCGTTGGTTAGTTGCCTGCCGGAGGCCCGGGTTTCATCCCAGCTCAGTCCACATGAAAGTTATGTTGGACAGAGTGGCACTAGTATGCGTTTTCTCCGTGTACTGTGATTTTCCTCTGTCATCATTCCACCATTTATTCATCCTCGTCTTCATGCACATTTCGCTTTTACCTGACAGACAAGTGTGCGAAGCCAGGGAACCTCCCGAAAAGCATTGCTGTTTCGGAAATCGGGGAGCGTTGGATAGAAAAGAACTCCCACTTTTTTGTCTGTAAAGGGTTAACAGCTGCTCTGTGGCAACTGCTATCAACACGGCGTTATACTGTATTATTCGCATGATTAAAACAGACTATGAACATAGCATTTCTTAAAATTACGTAATTTTATTGTGGTTCGAAAGTTTTTTGTCATTAACATTTCTGGTTTGGTCATTTTATTTATACGTTTCACCCTGTTTTGTAAGTTGTGGGCTTTTTGGGACGGCAGTTGGTAACTCGTAAAGCAGTCCAGCTGTTCCCTTCGGGGGCGGGGTGAGGCTCTAAAGGGGCGGGACTGCAGACTATGAGGCCCCTCCCATAGAGAGAACACTGGAGCCACGCCTTCCTTGTGCCAGCAGCTTGCTATGTCTCTCTCGCTTCTCTTACCCGCTCCATCGCATGCTATTTTCTTGTTGTGACAGATTTATACTCAACCAGGGTTTTAGGTTAGATTTGGAAAGCAAACTGAAAAAAAAAAGAGGGAACGAGACGATGTTATACTAGATTTTGTTTTGATTCTGTTTTTCTGCTTGGAATTGGGTGAGTTGGCAGTGTTGCTCTTTATGGGGTTGGGAGGAAAGAGTTTTGTAATCGCAGAATTTCAAATTGTGTGTATTTCAACCAATATGGCACCCCGGAGCCTTTTTGACAAGCACCGACATTTGTTAAGTACTCTGAAGTCTGCCAGTTCCGGGTCCGGAAGAGACTTCGACGTCAACTGCAACAACGGCCACACAAAACTTCAGGTCATTTATCACTGCGCTGAATTGAAGTCCACTCACATTACTGTTTGTCGCTTCTCGAAATAACGTAGAGCAAATAAAGTTGTTTATGTATACTAAATGAAGGTGTATGGTGGGTTGGTGGTATATAGCTCCACTTATTCCTAAGGTGATGCGGGCAGGCGGTGAGGTTCTGGCCTCGGCCGTTTTAACCACGGTGTCCATTGAATCGGAGACTGGATGGTACCAAGAGTTTGTGTGTGTGTGTGTGTGTGTGTGTGTGTGTGTGTGTGTGTGTGTGTNTGTGTGTGTGTGTGTGTGTGTGTGTGTGTGTGTGTGTGTGTGTGTGTGTGTGTGTGTGGAGTTTTTCAGAAGAGATAAATCTTCTGCATCTGCCTGGAATCGACTCACGATTGGCCGGCTGTCTATTTCGTGTCCTCGTGAGTGGTAGGACCTAAAAGTAAGGCTGAAGTTGGCGTCTGCTTAATTAACTACAGTGTCATGATACGTATGTAAGGCTGGAGGTAGGCTCCACTCATTCTTGGCCTCGACAGTATATGGATGTGAATGATCGGCTTCACTCTTCGTTGGGTTTAGTCCCTGCTACAGTTTGAGCGGAGTTGGTGGGTCCCAGCGCCAATCCGGACTTGGCGGTGAAGATGTTTATCTGAGAGATGTGTTTTTCTACGATATTGCGCGGCGTCGTGTGGTAATTGTTCACTGACGTTTCGGGACAACGTATCGGATCCGTCTTGAAGGGTCATTGGAGATGGGACCGATTGGTTGTCCCGAAACGTCGGTAAACCATTATAACACGGCGCCGCGTAATATGACAGAAGAGAGCAGATCTTATCAACATCGCAGCGGAAGCCCGATATCGACTTATGAATCCCTTCCCTTGCCAGGAATCGAATGCGTTGCTTAGCGAATCTATTGAGAAAGTTAAAAACTCAGGTAAGAATGTAAATTTTTGCGAGATCTCTAAGATGGTGTAAAATATAAGTTGCAGTCGACCTGTAATTCTTGGTGGTGTATCAGGAGAGTGGAGAAGACTACGTAACGAGGAAATTAATGATCTGTAGTCATCATCAAATATTATTCGAGTGATAAAATCGAGAAGAATGAAATGGGCGGGGCATGTAGCATGTATGGGGGAAAGCGATGGATACAGGATTTTGGTAGGGAGACCAGAGGGAAGGCGACCACTTGGAAGACCCAGGCGTAGATGGGAGGATGATATTAAAATAGATCTTCAAGAAGTGGAATGGGGCATGGACTGGATTGAGCTGGCTGAGGTTAGGGACAGGTGGCGGGCTCTTGTGAATGCGGTAATGAACCTCCGGGTTCCATAAAATGGGGGTAAGTTCTTGACTAGCTGAGAAACTGTTAGCTTCTCAAGAAGGCCTCTGCTCCATGGACTTAGTTAGTTAGTTAGTTAGTTAGTTAGTTAGTTAGTTAGTTAGTTAGTTAGTTAGTTAGTTAGTTAGTGTCATTTAACACAAACGGTGTGGTGTATATTACGCTTAATTAAGAACCGGAATCGTATTTGTTTCAATTCAAGTTTTGTACACAACACCGTTTGTGTTAGAAGACACACCATCGAGAATTACAAGTCGCTGCAATTTGTATTTTATATCATTTGTGAGATATCGCAAAATTAAATTTTTACTTTGAGTTTTAAGTTTCTGATGTATTGAAGTCTATAGTCTTGACAACGCTGCACATTTCTGATATAAAGTCTTAAAGCCTGTAAGCTGCACGAGGCGACATTGCCTGCTGATAGGCCTAAGGAATATTAGAAGTAATGTTAATTGTCATGGCGGTACGTTTCTGAGGTTCAGTCGGAGTTGTGGTGGTCTGTGTTGCCGACGTTTAGGAACAGCTTGGGAGGAGAAAGACGAAATGTTCAGTTTATACAGCCAGGCGATCACTGGCACCCATACGTCCACGTTCATTTCGATTCTGAAAACAGACGCAGCACGTTCCTGTGAAACGTCGGGAACACAGCCCGCTGTCACGCGGTGCAAAAACTCCAAAACTGTGTCGGCACTGATTGGGGTATGTATGGAGTTTCTGCTGCACTAGTTTCAGACTGAGATAGGGCGTTGGTGGGGAGAAATATTCACAAGTTATGAATAATGTATAAGGTTTCCAGTTGAGGGACTGGAGGCAATACTAAGAGGTTGAAACTGGAATTGAGGGTAGGGGGGTACGGGGGTGTGGGGGGCGCTGCTCTCAGTCGTCTGTATACAGCAGTAGTTCGCTCTATGGAGAAGTGTTTTGAGCTCTGAAATGAATTCTAATTGTTGTCACGTGTACCGGCCTGTGATAATACCCCCCCCCCCGCCCCCCCTTATTCTACTCTTATCTAAAAAAAGGGCATCTGCACTCGTATATTAAAGAGGTTTATACTTACAGGCACTCAGAACCGAACCCCTTTAAAGCCATTTGACCCTAACAGTCACAAAACGCACTGTCGTCTATAAAATACAAGAGAAAACCGAAACACTTGGCAATTTAAAGGACAGTGGTAACTATAAATACCACGTGCTTTAACGTTAAACTATTCCGCATTTTGCCGACAGAGGTTACGGTGTATTTGTTGGTTTCGTATGATTTTGACAATTGTCTGCCGATCCCAATGGTCGCGCGGTCTAAAGCGTGGGTCTTCGGCCGTTCGCTTGCTGGGGTTGCGGGTTCGAATCCTGCCGGGGGCATGGATATCTGTCGCGTGTGAGTGTTGTGTGTTGTCACGTAGAGGTCTCTGCGTCGGGCTGATCGCTCGTCCAGAGGAGTCGTACCGAGTGTGGTGTGTGTCTGAGTGTGATCGTGAAGCCTCCATAATGAGGAAGCCGTGGCCCATTGCGGGCTGTAGCACCGTGAGGAAAAAATCACAATTGCCTGAATAACGATTGTGTCCTTAAATAGGAAGTACTTTTAATGGAGACTGTTGTGTGTTTTCTGCAAGGTACGAAGTCGATTTTTGATAACGCTGTTGCGAGAAAAATAAGATCTCAGAAGACTTGCTGTTTCGTGATGGTTGCTGGGCTTTTGAAGGAGTAGAACTCTTCGATTATAGTAAAACGAAATTAATTGTCGCAATCAGCTGGCAGCTATGAGGCGCTGTAGTACTCTTAATTGCAGCCCTTGAAGATTAGTTCGGGCATATTTCGGGCCTCTTATGTTCCAACCCCTAGGATGCCTCAGAATATTTCGCGTTCCAAATTTTTAAGCCGTTAAATTGGAAAGTGTGACTGGGTAATTGTATATGGTAAAATATGTATTGTTTACATCAAGTTGGTGTCAAACCACAATATTCAGTCGAACAAAATGCACTGTATTTTTCCCAGAGATTGTATGTTACAATATCACGTTGAACACTGCAACATGTTTCGATCCCTTACGGGATCATCTTCAGGGAATCACATTAAAGTAACACTTCACAGAACCGGACTAGCAATCCATGTACACTTTAACCTTTTAAAGCCTAGCGGTAACTTTACATACGACCAGGTTTAACATTAAAAAATTCTACGTGGTGCCCACATTGCGTTTATGTGTTTTGTACGGATCTCAGGACAAACAGCAACTTTTGCCTGACACAACATTAAAACATTGGTTTTTATAACTGACGAGTGTTTACTGCGCGGTACGCACTGAGTCCTTGTATAAAACAGATACGCTACGTCGTTAAAGGGTTAAAAAATGTCAAAAGGTCAAAGAGTTGGAATGTAAGCGTTTGTTGTGTTATGGATCCCAGTATACTGGAAATTAATGTTAAAATGCATTAAATTAAATTAAAATATAAACATGAAGAAACATCTGAAACAAATGTACAAAATATACGTAAAGACTTAGACTGTAGAACGTTAGTTGTGGTAACAAGTGCAGTACGTACCGGTGTTGTGATGTGATTATCGGCAGTGCGCGGTATGAACAGTGTAAAACTCAAGTTAGTGTGTATGTGATACAGAGGTTTCCATAGCGCTGGGTGTCAAGATGACTCTTCGTGAGTGTGACGCCGTGTAGTTTGGTAGACATTGAAGTTCTACGTATTCAGCGCCGCTGAACCTCACGTCACATATTTGGCCGATACGGACACAAACTGTGGCCTTTATTCCTCTGCGGTATGACTCGGCGTGACTGAGTAATTGGTTGCCGGCGTTTCGAAGTAACAGTGCTTTCGAAACGTCGGGATACTCATAAGAACGGAGTCTTCATCCACACCGCCATGAGGACCTCAAGACGCGAATAAGAATTATGTTAAGTGGAGAACATTTGTCGTATATGCCGCTAGTACCAAGTTTAGTCAAAAACCGTTGGGTAGTTTCGGAGATGTAACATGCAGCCAGATAAATATCTTGCATTATATGCCTTCGTTTCGATAGCTGTAAGAACGCACAAAGCATCAATAAATTTTATATTATTGTTGTTGTTGTTGTTGTTGTTGTTGTTGTTGTCCGAACTTCTCACTGCTCAGCTTTAGCTGGGAAATATTCACCTATCCTGGGATGTATCATCAACAGGATTAGGCTCGGTGGTATTATGTGTAATTTAGGAAATTTCTTACAATTGAACATGTGCCAAGAATTACCACTTTTTGCATTTGCATATATGTGTTTGGGTGCAGGTTAAGTCTCTTTAAACTTTGTGACGTTATTTATTATTATTATTATTATTGTAACCATCTTTTATACATTTTTATATTTTTAATATGTACGTATATTGTTAGTTTTCTTGAACTGGGTCATCGCGGTGTGTTCACATTATTCAATTTTTAAATACGAACCTACAGTCCGTCACGCCACTGTGTGTCTGACCGTGGTTTCTTATTTTAAAATCGTCAGTTTTGTTTGTATAATCCATACTCTCACAAGAGTCCCTGATGCTGATCCCAGGAGGGAATCGAAACATGTTACACTAGCTCACAGAGACTGTAATAATATAATATTTAAATTACACGAGTGCATATCTTGGTTGAGTATTGTGTGTTTGCATCAATAAATGTACTTAATGCGCTAAGGCAAAGCACCGCGAAAGAGTTTCTAAGTGAGAAGAAACCGTGTGAGGATGGAAGTGTGGCGGGCACGGTTTTGATTAATGCTCACACATCGATGATTTTATTCTTTCTCTTTTAAATTTGTAATTAATTTCACTGCAGTCAAGGTTTTAACATCAGTCTCTTCGTGTTGAAAATTATTACCTCTCTTTATAAATTGAATTTGTCAGGACCACGTGGTTCTTCTGGTAGGTATAGAGGGGCCTACGTTTCGGTACGTGGTATGGCTGTTGTGTAATGAAGCAACAGGTCTATATAAAGGTAAAGCACTCCAATTACAGGCCTGGACAGGCCCTTAGGGTTCCAGGAGGTTGAAGCTCCCAGATTTCTAGACAGTCGGCACATGAAGGTGGTAAGGTTGTCAGCCCTACGCACCGGCCGCGTTTACCCTCCAGGAAATATTCCTGGTACTGATTTCTGTTAGAGGCTGAGTCGACCCCAGGGCCATAGTGCGACCGAAAGGATTATGTTACCGTCGGGAATCGAACCCGCGCCCTTCGGGTTTGTGGCGCAGTGCCTCAGCCAACTGCGCCACCGCGGCCCCCCAACAGGTCTATGTAGCGTCCTTAAATAAAAATGTGGTTTATTCTGAGAATTAATTGAAAAAATAAAGGCGAAGTAAACAGATGCTTTTGCAGGACAGGCAGCGCGTAGAGCTGTCTGTATGTAGTGTTAGAAGACGCCAACGTCCATGGCGCTAAGAGAGTGACAGCAACTAGTCAAGTGTATGTGAGGCATACAAGTTAGGTGGCAGCGAGATGACACGTGGGGTGACGGTCAGCGTGTATATACGCGTGGTGTGTGCACGTTAGTGACCGTGTTATATTGATTGCTGAAGCGCTGGGCTCGCACGTTTCATTTCCTCTTAGGGTATTGATGAAGTTCTCCCTCTCCACGCCCTGAAGGCATATAGGGGAGTAGAGGTAACGCTCCACTTATTCGTAACCTCGGCGCTAGATGGACTTGAGTGGGCAGAATGAATATTCAAGTGGATACTTTATTAGATTCAGTCGCACTGAAAATTCAGGCAATACGTTGTGTCAAAATATCGGGGGAAAACGTTTACTACAGGGTGTGAAAACACATTTAAGGACTGTCGTTCCAATTCCTGTGCCTGCAGTTAGTAATATACCGTCATGGTGCAGACAAACTGTTCTGTATTGTATGAGGGTAGAGCCTACTATTAAATACAATTACAGAGTTAGTTAGTTAGTTAGTTAGTCAGTCAGTTAGTCAGTCATTGTGCATAGTACGGAGGTCTCAAATTACGGCGCTACGAAGATGCTAAAAGCGATCCCGCCGAAACTGGTTCAGCCTTTACGTCGAACTTAGGCAGCATCTTACAGCGAACACCCTGTATATTCTGTTGAAATTTGAGGCGGACAGTAAAACCGAGTTTAACCCCAGATTCTGAAGCCCTGAGCTATGCGTTTTCTGGGGCTGCGTTGCCTGTACTGGGCTGAGTGGGTAGTGTAATGTGCCACTTTGCAGCTGCCGGCGAGGTGTCTGCAGAGTTTCTCGTAACAGGGGAAGTATTCCTTTTAATTGACAGGGATTAATGGCGGCAGAGGATGGCAGAAGGCGTCTGACTGCGTGAAGAATATGTGCGTTTTATTATGTAAACTGGGACCAGTTAGAAACAAGAAAAGGTAGGATAAATCATTTGCCCACAGGTTGTTCTCCAGCGGTTCACTGCTCAAGGAATGTTTTGTGCCGATTGACATGTTTTTGGAATGACGCTGACATGTTAGACAGTAAAATTCAGTCGGTATTGAAGCGAACAGTTTGGTGGCTGTGTTCTGTTTCATGTAACAAAAATAACCGCCTTGGTTTGTATACGACTTGATGTAGCCGCCATTGTCTGAACCGGGCCAATAATTTGCCTTAGTACAAAAACACTAATCACCAACAAATGCACAGAGAGAGTTTTATCATCAATCGTAACACACTCCTACATGTTTCGACCCTGCTGGGTCATCTTCAGGGCGAACTTTTTTGTTATCGCGTGAACTCTCTGCGGTCCCGGCCTGCCCCCGCCTGCACTCAAGTGCAGGCCGGGACCGCAGAGAGTTCACGCCTCCAAAAACAACGCAGTACACAGTCAACAGCACATTCTCACTCAAATATAAAGTGCAACCTTAGTGTAAAAGTTCTCCCTGAAGATGACCCAGCAGGGTCGAAACATGTAGGAGTTTGTTACGGTTGATGATAAAACTCTCTTTGTGCATTTGTTGGTGATTAGTGTTTTTGTATAATATAGTGCACGGACATGGAACACATTAAATTTGCCTTAGGTCTAACTCTCTAAAGCACAGTGATGTACCATGTGCTTTATTTTTGAAAAGCTCTCCGTTTTGCACGGAGTGTATTTGTGTGTTGCTTATGACTCATAGTAAACAGCTATTTCTGTACTGTTAGCGGACCATTACATTGAAACACAGTAAGACATTTATTGTACAATATTCAGTTTTACATACCGTCCAACTCGGTTATAACGTCATGAAAGGGACTGAATATTTTGTGTCGCTATAAACGAGTGTTTATATAACCGAGGAGTGTAATGTTATGGTTAACAGTGAGGAACAAATTGGTACCACAGAATATCTGACGGTATAGGCGAGTTGTATAAACCGATGTCGTTATAACCGGGTTAGACTGTAATTATGCTACATGTTTCGGCCGTTGCCGTCTTCATCATGCAATATCTCCACGAAAATGTACAAAGGAAGGTAAATGTTAATGGCGAATCAGGCGTCTCACTTGCAAGTGTCGTCGCATTAATGCCGTTAATGACATCGCTGAGTGTTGCTTTTGTCATAAGGTTATCCTGTATTTGCTGTTACGGAACACTTGTTGTAAACTTTTAGTTAATTTCAAGGATGTGCTTAAAAGTTAGTAAAGTCGGTAGGCATAATTAACTGCCGATCCCAGTGGCCGCGCGGTCTAAGGCGTGGGTCTGCGGCCGAGCGCTTGCCGGGACGGCGGGTTCGAATCCCGCCGGGATCATGGATGTCTGTCTCTTGTGAGTGTTGTGTTTTGTCAGGTAGAGGTCTCTGTGTCGCGCCGATCACTCGTCTAGAGGAGTCCTACCGAGTGTGGTGTGTGTGAGTGTGATCGTGAAGCCTCGATAATGAGGATACCCTGGCCCGCTGGGGGCTGTCGAGGCTTGAAGAAAACATGCAACCAGTAAAGTGCATAAGTGCAGTTATTATCTCATCTTTCTATATGTTTCGGCTCTTTCGTCCATCTTCAGGGTTGCGTGGAAGGCTACGTATGAGTCTGCAGGCCGTGCTTCACTAAAACTGTTTAAAGAATTCTACGTGGTGCCCACATTGCGTTTATGTGTTTTGTGCGGATCTCAGAACAAACAGCAACTTTTGCCTTATAAAATATTAAGAGATGGGTTTTTATAACGGAAATGGAGTGTTTACAGCGCGGTACGCACGGAGTCCTTATATAAAACAGATACGCTTCGTCTTTAAAGGGTTAAAGAAGTCTACGTGGTGCCCACATTGCGTTTATGTGTTTTGTGCGGATCTCAGAACAAACTGCAACTTTTGCCTTATAAAACATTAAGAGATGGGTTTTTATAACCGAAATGGAGAGTGTTTACAGCGCGGTACGCACTGAGTCCTTATATAAAACAGATACGCTTCGTCTTTAAGGGTTAAAGAAGTCTGCGTGGTGCGCACATTGCGTTTATGTGTTTTGTGCGGATCTCAGAACAAACAGCAACTTTTGCCGTATAAAACATTAAGAGATGGGTTTTTATAACCGAAATGGAGAGTGTTTACAGCGCGGTACGCACTGAGTCCTTATATAAAACAGATACGCTTCGTCTTTAAAGGGTTAAAGAATTCTACGTGGTGCCCACATTGCGTTTATGTGTTTTGTGCGGATCTCAGAACAAACAGCAACTTTTGCCTTATAAAACATTAAGAGACTGGTTTTTATAACCAAAGTGGAGAGTGTTTACAGCGCGGTACGCACTGAGTCCTTATATAAAACAGATACGCTTCGTCTTTAAAGGGTTAATATTGTTTACTTTTACCTGATAAGGGAAGACGAAGGTATGCGGACATGGAATGAGCATATCGCACGCAGTGAAATATATGTATATAAAAAACAGATGAAAAATAACGTGCGATAATATCCAGTTTGAAAAATGTGGCGTTTGTTTTCCTGCGTGTTCAGTTCAAACCACGTCACTTCTGACGTCAATAAATGACTTAGGAATGTAGTTAGGCTCTTCTGTACAGAAGTTTGTAAGTGTGTAGCCACATAAAGCTCAGCTGTACTTAGGTTATGTACTCTTCTGTTCTTATTGGTACAGGTCCTGTGTTATTCGTCAGGTATGGTCACGTTTTCTAATATGGACATCTGTTCGTCTAACCATCTATGTACGGTGTTACGTTTATGAAAAAAAAAATACACGTACAGGGTGACGCATAAATTACTTATTAGTCGATGTTTGACAACGGAAAGGTGTGTCCAGTGATCTGTGTGCAACTCTGTATATTGTGCACACTCCAGCAGCGGCCTGGACAATGGACCAATCGGGGAAGAAACTGATGTCTCTCCTCCATCGCGTCCAGACCGTCTCTGAGGCGCATCGTCCGCCTTGTCCAGTGGATGGAAAGGTAAAACGGCAGAGCGGGATATTAATCCATTTTAGGAATACGTGGAGTTTTACCGCCACTTGCATACGTCTTGATCGCATGACAGTAAGTACGTCAGCAGAATTAGGCGCGTTTGCAGAATTGCGAAAAGCGACTGTTAGCTTCGTGAAGTTGTCCGTCCGTCCGCCCGCATGGAACAACTCGACTGCCACTGGACGGATTTTTATCAAATTTGATATCTGAAGATTGTTCGAAAATCAAAGTTTCTTTGAAGTCTGACAAGAATGACGGGTAATTTACAGGGAGACCTATGTGCATTTATGATAATATCTCGCTGGATTCTTGTTAGAATGAGAAATTTTTCAGACAAGAGTTGTGGAGAAAATCAAAACGTAAGTGAACTGAGTTGAGGGCTTTCTACCAATGTTATGGTAATCGAATTTAGGACATTTGTTAAGGTAAATGAATTCAGCGTACTGAGATTTTCTGGGGACACAGCTAGGAATTTGGTGGGGCAATGAATGCATGCGTGTCGTGGAAGGCAGTTACTTGATAAACCAAGAAAGAGATTACAGGGGAATGTAATGCACCGGTGTATGTATAATGCCTGAGTGTTATATGAGCTAGCTTGGTGGCTTGGGTTCTGCTGGTTTCTACTAACAGACAGCTAACCGTTACAGCACAGTGGTAACTGTGGGTACTACCTGCTTTTTACATTAGAACTCTAATGTTGTTTCCACACAGTGTATTTATGCCGTGATCCCTGTGATTTTGATATCAGACAGCGTTTATTTCTCTATACAGCATAAACTCATCGGGCTGTGTAGTGGAACATGGGGTGTTTTCTGTGATGTAGGAATTTAATATATATTGTGTGCTTCCCACGCAGACCTCCTACTTTTAGCGTCGAAATCGCTCTTTAATACGAACCCCAAAATTAAGCTCGGAGGGTTGACTTCTTTCCCTTATCTGCATACTCAAAACAGGCCCTTTCCCATTACCTTATGAATTCCCAGCACTTTGCCCTGCCTGCAGCCGTTATTTATCAGAAGGACGAGCGGGCACTGCTTGGGAATATTCAGAGCCGTGTAATTTTCTGTTTTCCTGTAATAAATTCGAAGTCTGTCCCTAACGCCCCCCTTCCCTGCCCCCCTCAATGTCCTTTTTGTCTTCAGTTCGTGTCTGCGAGGTGATAAGTGCTTTGCTGCAGTATCCATCGGTACATAAACCCATGTAACCACATCATTCCTCTCGACCTTTGTATGGAACTGTGCTGTATGTAACTTTCGGTGTCTGGGAACACATTTATATATTTCCCGTTCCCTTTCTTAGTGTTTGCTTCCTCCTGGGCCCACCCAGTTCCCAGGCCGCCTGTAAAGCAGGCCGGCTCACCCACCCACCCCTCAAGTACTGTGACATATTCATCCGCCGTGTCAAATTGTTACTAGGCTTTAGGGAGTTTCCCCCTCTCACCGCGCGTTCGGGAAGAGATAGTAGAGTTAAGTCCTCACCCTGCCACCAGGGGCACTACTGCAACAACGCGAGGGTTGGAATAGAAATTGGAATAAAATGGAGTAACAGGATCAATTTGGGGAGGTCCTTTTTCTTCGTCTTGTTGTTTGCTCTCCTTGCGTCTCGTTTTTCTTTTTCTGCGCTCCGAACTTACGAGGTTTATTTTCTTCTTTATTATCAGTATTTTGTTTAAAGTTTGGATCTGATAGGACAACAGACGTATCTGACGTACTGTGCCTTGTGTAACAGGACAACAGACGTGTCTGAAGTTGCACAGTGTCTGGTGTAACAGGACAGCAGTCGTTTCCGAAGTTTTACAGTGTCTGGTGTGACTGGACAGCAGACGTGTCTGAAGTTGTACTGTGTCTGGTGTGATAGCACAGCAGACGTGTCTGAAGTTCACAGTATCTGGTGTGATAGCACAGCAGACGTGTCTGAAGTTGAACAGTGTCTGGTGTGATAGCACAGCAGACGTGTCTGAAGTTGTAGTGTGTCTGGTGTGATAGCACAGCAGACGTGTCTGAAGTTTACAGTATCTGGTGTGATAGCACAGCAGACGTGTCTGAAGTTGTACAGTGTCTGGTGTGATAGCACAGCAGACGTGTCTGAAGTTGTAGTGTGTCTGGTGTGATAGCACAGCAGACGTGTCTGAAGTTTACAGTATCTGGTGTGATAGCACAGCAGACGTGTCTGAAGTTGAACAGTGTCTGGTGTGATAGCACAGCAGACGTGTCTGAAGTTGTAGTGTGTCTGGTGTGATAGCACAGCAGACGTGTCTGAAGTTTACAGTATCTGGTGTGATAGCACAGCAGACGTGTCTGAAGTTGTACAGTGTCTGGTGTGATAGCACAGCAGACGTGTCTGAAGTTGTACAGTGTCTGGTGTGATAGCACAGCAGACGTGTCTGAAGTTTACAGTATCTGGTGTGATAGCACAGCAGACGTGTCTGAAGTTGTACAGTGTCTGGTGTGATAGCACAGCAGACGTGTCTGAAGTTGACAGTATCTGGTGTGATAGCACAGTAGACGTGTCTGAAATTGTACAGTGTCGGGTGTGATAGCACAACAGACGTGTCTGAAGTTGTACAGTGTCGGGTGTGATAGCACAGCAGACGTGTCTGAAGTTGTACATTGTCGGGTGTGATAGCACAGCCGACGTGTCTGAAGTTGTAAAGTGTCTGGTGTAACTTGGCTGCGCTTCGTGCTGCGTCAGAAATATTATTCCAGAAACTTGTTAGACAATTTTGTTCTGGAGACACCGTAATATTCTGTGGCACTCATTCCTGTGGTGACTCGGCTGCGAGCAAGACGACACAAGATGCAGTGTTTGTTTTGTGGTTGTAGCAATATTCTCGTTCAGAGAGTCCAGACCGGCTGTCGAACTCACAAAGCCTCCCTGCAGTGTAGAGGTTAAGAATCTGTGGAGCTATATACCGCAGTTTTTTTTTCTGTTGGGCAACAGCCCCAGTCGGACCTAGGTCGCCTCGTTTTTGAGGTTTCTGGATAACACACAATTAGACACGCGCGCGCACACGCATGCACAAACACACACACAACCGGTAGGACTCCTCTGAACGAGTAATCAGCCTTTCGCAGAGGCCGTTACCTACACAGCAAACACAAGAGACGACCTCAGGCGGCTGCAGGCCTACGCCTTAGCCTGCACGGCAACCCGGGGTCGGCAGTGCGTAATTTGCCTTCTGACATTACCCCAGTACTGCTTCAAATAATGATAGGTAATTTTGTTCTCATTGGTTCTCTGATCTGTCTGACCTACTGTCCATGGGAGTGTTAATCTGGGGGTTAGCGTGGTCGGAACCTGAAGCTACTAAGTTCCTTATGCAGAGGGCAGGGAATAACAAGGCAACTTCTGTAGACACTGTACACGTTTATGGCAAACATGGGAAGAAACAGAACGAAGAAAAGCGAATACAGGACGAAGGAGAAAGACAAGAATGAAAAGAAGGAAGAAAGAAAGAGGGGAGTACAAAAACACTAATCACCAACAAATGCACAAAGAGAGTTTTATCATCAATTGTAACACACTCCTACATGTTTCGACCCCGCTGGGTCATCTTCAGGGAGAACTTTTTGTTATCGTTACACTAAGGTTGCACTTTATAGTTGAGTGAGAATGTGCTGTTGACTGTGTACTGCAGGCGTGAACTCTCTGTAGTGCAGGCCGGGACCGCGGACAGTTCACGCCTCCAGTACACAGTCAACAGCACATTCTCACTCAACTATAAAGTGCAACCTTAGTGTAACGATAACAAAAAGTTCTCTCTGAAGATGACCCAGCAGGGTCGAAACATGTAGGAGTGTGTTACAATTGATGATAAAACTCTCTTTGTGCATTTGTTGGTGATTAGTGGCTTTGTATAATATAGTGCACGGACATGGAACACATCAAAAGAGGGGAGTATTTCGCAAACTTGCTGCCATGTGTAGAATCAGTCCCGTAAGAATGGGGCTTCATTTTACTCATGTATATACTGTATGCAGATACAGAAGGTTTAATATGTTGCCATGAGCCTAGCCCTCAGTTCGTAATTAATAGGGAATATCCAGTTATGTTTATATAAACACTAATAATCATTTTGTTAGTACGGTATAACTCCAATTATCCGGATTAATTTGGACCGCGATCCGTCTGGATCTGCGGAAAATCCGGATAATTGGATTTTTTCTTTGAGAATAGGCTACGTTGGCAGTTTAAAGTGGAAAAAAAAAAAATTCTACAAATGGCTGTTTTTAGGCTGCATATTTATTTACATGCAAATAAAACAGTAGTACATAATTTCTTATATGTATTTGACAATTGGGGGGGGCGGGGAATTTAAGCCATAAAAAGATGTAGTGCAATTACAGTAAGGAAATGTTTGACTTACAGGTTTACTTGATGAAGTCGAGGATATATCGATCCGATAACCGGTAACTTCAAGGCAAATTGGTTTTGTAGAATTCTGGGCAAAGGTACCTGAAAGGCCAAGCCGATCCGGATAATTGGCGATCCGAATAACCAGCATCCGGATAATTGGATTTATGCTGTAGTTACAAATACATCGTACGATGGCAGCTGTAAACGGCAGTGACAGGTGCCTGTTCTTTAACCAGTGTTCGTGTGTCCCACTACCGAGTACATTTACATAGCGTACATGGCCAGTAAAAGGCTTGTCTGTGGTCACTGTAGCTACAGAAGAAAACTGTCACATTTTTCCGTAGAAATATGAAAGGGCTTTATTCTGTACGCTCCTTTTTTATCGTATCCATATTGTTGGTCAATTCCTGTCGGATGGCTGCTGTCGTATCGCATAGTCCGGAATTCACAGCACACTTTAATTGCTGCGGTGACAAACGTTATTGGTCACATAAAATAATGACCCTATATCATCCTACCCATCAACAGTGAGTCTCATTTTGGATATGCCACTGTCCCACGCAGAATGTACACCGACGTCGAGTATGTTTTCAGTTTTATTTTACGTAAAAATCTTTCCGCTGTTACGACAAAAATCTTGTCCGTGTTTCTTAGGAACATCGTAGAAGGAAAAAAAGGAAGAATTATTGATTTTCGATTTTCAATAGAACATAATCTTAACATGCGGTTTAGTAGCGGACTGTAAAACTGTGAAGTATATATCTATATATACAGAGTCCGTAATAATAGACGGGGAACTGGTTGATAGTCCGTGGCGGGGGGGGGGGGGGGGAGCGGNCCCCCCCCCCCCCCCCCCCCCCCCCCCCCCCCCCCCCCCCCCCCCCCCCCCCCCCCCCCCCACCCCCCCCCCCCCCCCCCCCCCCCCCCCCCCCCCCCCCCCCCCCCCCCCCCACAATTTTCCTATTAATTTTACGAGAATGTAAAACCGGCTTTTACGGGTCTGCCGAATGCGCAATAAACGAGGCAGTTTGTCCGTCTGTATAAACCCTTCGGATTCTTCTTATTCTTCGGTGTATGTGCCTATCCAGTGAGGTTATGGGTTGGGTTAGGTCATGTACGTCTGTCGTACGCCGCTGCAGCGAGCAGCTACGTCTTTATGACTGTTTCTTACGCGAAACTTTGTTCCCGCAAATGCAGCAGTGAGGGACGAGGCATTGCCTTGTGTATTGTTATGCTGTACCTCCAGCAAGTCTGTTTTAACATTTTCGCATGGTGGAAAGTAGCGAATAAACTGGCGATTGTCGCGGTTGTCATTAACGAGTTGTAGTAATGTCTATTAAATTGAAGACAAAGATCTCTTTGTGAACCCCGTGAAGGCATATGGGGACGTGGAGGTGTAGCTCCGCAAAATGACGGTACTAAATTTATATATGTGGTCAGCTTCGGGTTCCGGCCGTTCTTACCCCAGGAGAAAGACCCCCACACCCGGTACGCATTGAGTGGGCCCCAGAGCCAGTCTGAATGTTTTGGAAAATAAAATGTACTGCCTGGGTTTTCAGTATGGAAGAGATTTTTTGTGCCCTGCGTTTACGTTCTTCCGAAACGTCTCTAAATTTCTATGAGACTACACTGCGTTCGCGTAGGTCTGTAGAGGGTTCATCGAGCCAGTATATACATTGAGATACGTAACTGGAATTTGAAAACAGTACTTAAGGTTTTGTGTTTGGTGTTGTGCAATGCATGTCAGTAAAATTTCCAAAACAACGCCATAGTCTGACGTCTCAGTCTGACCCCATAAATGATATTTACAATTGTAATTTTGGTTTTTATGTACTTATAAATGCCTGAGGAAAACCATGTGGTTGAAACATGTAGCCACATATTTATGTAATAAAATTAGTTGTGTTGATGTTAATTAATACATGGTTTGGTGGTGGTGGTGTTACATATAGTAACCGCTGGGCTTTAAGGGCTACTGCAACAGCGATACTAGAGCCTGCATCAACTACAGCTTGCACCGTTTAGACACCCTGACGTATTCCAAAAAAAAAAATTCGTTCTGAAAAATTATTTTTATGGACATTCAATATAACTTTGCCGAAACAAGTTCGTGATAACCGAAACTTTTAGCTGAGTGCTTCACAGTGCAGTGGTCAGTATACTGTGTGCTTTACGTAAGAGATTTTTGCTCTCTGGTCACAGAGTGAAGTTACGAGTTTCTGGTGATCCGTGGAATAAACAAAAGTTATTCCCCTAAAAATATTAACCGATTTTTGTATGTTGTATGCACCGTGCATTTTATCGTAAGTCTGAATCAGGAAACAAGTACGTACGATTGTTGGCACGTAGGCCTGTAAGATGTATTATTAAGACAAACCAACAAATGCGCAGTATAGAAATGTGCACGGTGTGCAATGTATAAAAATTTATGAGATGTATTTTCAACCCCTACGTACGTTTCGGCAAATGATTTGTCATATTCAGGGAATATTTACCAAAAAACTACAAGTATATTCTGCATCCAAGTTTTAATTTGCGCGAAACATGTAAGGTTTGAAAATACATCCTATATTTGCCAGTAGTCTTGTGCGTTTGTTCGTTGATTTAGATTAACCGATTTGTCATGTAGTGGACAGTGAACTGGCCGGTATGTAGTGACTATTTACATGTTATTTAGGTGAATTTCACATTCCAAAATTCTGCGACTCTTATTTCGTTCTTATTTCATAGCAGACACTTTTGATAAATACAGAATTCTTTTATAAGCCGGTCTCTTTTTTAATTATTCCTGTGCTCCTTGTTTGGTAGTGGAGATGTGGAATTCTTAGCCCCAGCTACTGGAATCTTTCAACCTGATAAACAGTCAGGTCGATTTGAAATGAATTACAGTTCGCGTCACACAAATGAAGGCGTCAGTGACTTAGTTTCTTGGGAGGATTTATTGTGGAGGAGGACCAGCGTTTGTGTACGCAATAACTCAACGAGGAAGGAAGCCAGAGCCGCTGTGTGCTGATTATTTATTGACACAGATCTGGTGTATCAAATACAGCCCACAATCAACAAGTTCTGTAATTTATTGGGCATCAAGGTTATGCAAGTGTTTCACTGCGTTTTGACCTATTTCGATTGTTTCAAGTCTGCACGCTTAAAGACAATAGTCCTTTGTACTTGAGAGGCTGATAGTTGCCCAGCTGTTCAAGGTATATGCTTTATTTAGTTCAGCTAGAGGGTACATTGCCCGGTTTGCAGGTTCAGTCGTGGAATTTCCCACCTTTGTGTGGAAACCGATGGTTCACTTTTGTGGGAATTTTTTGGTTTTGACGGATTCCGGTCTTGTAGAAAGCGACGCTAGATCGTTGGGGTTAAGTGGTTGCCGACGTTTCGAAGGAAGAATGCCGCCTTCATAATCTTGAGTCCAATGCAGGAAATATCGCTTCTTTCAACCCCGAAATTTCATTACCTTATTCCCATGAGTTCACTCAATAAATGTCCTCTGGTTTTGTGTTACCCGCAGGTTCTTTGCTGTGTTTCTGGACACGCTGTATTATAACGTGTATTTAATCAAACATGTCATCTTCTTTAATATTGAATCGCCCATTACTGATCTTAGAAAATTCTGTTTTCGCTTTGTATTGTTTTCACAGCCGATCTTAGTGGCCGTGCGGTCTAAGGCATGGGTCTGCGGCCGCTCGCTTGCTGGGATTGCGAGTTCGAATTACGCCAGGGACATGAATGTCTGTCGCTTGTGAGTGTTGTGTGTTCTCAGGTAGAGGTCTCTGCGTCGGGCTGATCACTCGTACAGAGGAATCCTATGGTGTGTCTCAGTGTGATCGTGAAGCCTCGATAATGAGGAGGCCCTGGCCCACTGGCCCGTCATCATCTGTGTGTATAATGTATTGTTGGTTTACATTGTTGTGCTCCTGTATGTTCTATCACAGCCCCTGCCAGTGTGAAAAACTGCAGTACATTAAAAACACTGATGATGATGATGATGATATGAAAGACGTCGAAAGAAAGATACAAAGTGTTGGCAGTACAAGATGGCGCACGGAACGCACTGCAGCATTAACCCTTTATAGACGAAGCGTATCTGTTTTATATAAGGACTCAGTGCGTACCGCGCTGTAAACACTCTCCACTTCGGTTATAAAAACCAGTCTCTTAATGTTTTATAAGGCAAAAGTTGCTGTTTGTTCTGAGATCCGTACAAAACACATAAACGCAATGTGGGCACCACGTAGAATTTTTTAATGTTAAACCTGGTCTTATGTAAAGTTACCGCTAGGCTTTAAAATGTTAAGTATTAGCAGTTCTTCAGATCCTCTGAATTTCGCGGCACATGATATCGCCGTTCTAACGCGTGATGGTTCGCTCGTATTAGCTTCTAGAAGTAAACAAGGCGCTGTGACCTACATGACTGCTTGTCTGTGCGAAAACTAATGGAGACGACCGGCTGCATTATGAGGATTGCATCTAGAAGTGTTGAGATTCCAGTCCTGTGCTGAGGGCGACGTGTTCCCTCGCGGCAATAGATGGCCCTCACCACGCCTAATGGACACCGGCCTTCATTTGTCATTCCGCTCCACGCGGCCAGCAGAGTTGGGTATACAGTCGATGGAACAGAGGCAGTCCGCAGGCGTCTGAATTAATTGCGAACGTATCGCCACATGACTGCAATTAACGCAATCGCGAATATTGAGATGTGAAGATGCCTGTGGAGAATCCACGCGGGGGAGTTTCTTTCTTTCTTTCTTTCTTTCTGTCTTTCTTTCTTTCTTTCTTTCTAACTTACTTTCTTTCCTTCTTTTTCTTTATTTATGTCTTTCTTTCTTTCTTTCTTTCTTTCTTATTGTGACTTCTTTCTACCTACTCATTGTAGGTGTAGAGGGTTATTGTTGTACCTGATCACACTAAGTGACACACAGTAACACTCCTCTGGATGATGGATCGGTCCGTCACAGAGACCTGTTACCTGAGAACACACAACATCGGGTGGAACTCGCGGTATTGAATATCAGTAATATACAAAAACACCACCGATCACAACTAAGAATGTTAATTATGTATATAGGTCTGTATGAGAAAGTGTGCTTGCAACATGTTTCGGCCTAAGTGGGCCATCGACAGAAGTCAGCCGCTCGTCAGCGCGTTCCAACGTCCAGTCACACTCCACAGCGCGCTCCGTTGCAACAGTTCCAATCTCGAGTGACACTGCAGAGCGTCAGTGGGATTAAATAGTTGATAGATTGACTGAGCGTGTAGCATGCATATGAGCATAGTGGCCTATGGCCTCACAGTTCAGTTGTTCCGCATTCGGCCAGTCTGTACATCGATCAGTTTGAGCTCAGACTAGTTTGCGCGAATTAAAAATTATTTCGGGCGCACGTGGTACGGAGTTGGAGGACGCTGCAATGACGTAATGTTAACGTAATGCGCCTATGCTAAACGAACTCAATGAAAGTAAATGGGGGAATGGAGGTATAACTCCACGCATTCTTAACCTAGGCGTTAGATAGAAGTGTGTGGTCAGCATCAAGTTCCGGAAACTTGACTGCAGGTGCGAGAGCCCCACAGTTCACAGTGTAAGAAATACGGTTAATCTTGTTCTCCTCAATGGTTCATTCCCTGCGCACATTTTTTTTTGTGGCTTATAGCTAAAGGAAATGATTTTATAAAGTATGCCCTTTAACTAACACCATGGAGCAGAGACCTTCTTGAGAAGCTAACAGGTCCTAAGATGGTCAAGAAATTCTTCGCATTTTGTGGAATCCGAAGGTTCATTACAGCATTTACAAGAGCTCGCCACCTTTCCTTATCCTGAGCCACCTGAATCCAGTCCATGTCCCCCCTCCCATCGCACTTCGTACCAAAGAATCAGTCCAGGTCCAAGTTTTTTAAGGCTGTTCCGTAACTCCTTTACTTTTTATGGCGAAGAGGTTTTAGCACCTCGCCCAACCCCCAAGCTGGAGGACCACCCCTTGTCGGCTCTCCGCGACTGCTTATTGAATGTATTCCCAGCAACCCTCAAAGTATACCCTTTTATGATTATAAACATGCATACGTACATGAGTACAACAGGATACTGTTTACTGTTTATGTGGGTGTTTTGGAGGGATATGGACCAGTAGTGACAGTTCAGAAGAGGGCCAAAAGATGGCAGGAATAAACAGCAGTGGGAGGTACCTCTATGCTTCAGTTGATATTGCAGTCTGTAGGCTCGATTTAGATCGATAGTGTACAGAATTTTCATGTAGCGTGAAAGCGGGAGTTGTAAAATCGTCTCATTTCATTTCCAGTGGGCACTTCCGTAACTTTTCTGCCATGACTGGGGCAAGGCATAAGTACCACAAGAATGCACGGCGTCAGCATCCCGAAAGACGTTGTTCTTTATAGTCACCGCCATGAGATCGTCAAATGTGACAGTGTCACAATTACAGAGCTCGGTAGTTGACACTGTTAGGAAAATAATATCTGTGTTTTGTGGGGATTGCAGAAAATAGCTTGTGGTGTATGCAGTGTTGTATAGTCTTCAAATTTTGTGAGGTAATTCGTATATAGAAGGCCCGTAGCGATAATGAAATTGTACGCATGTTTCATGTTTGTGTTTTGTTTACATATCAGATTCTTGACATTTTCCATCCATTGCCAAGTTTTGTGTTCCAATTATTTTAGTTTATTCCCCATGGACAATACATGACATACAGATCACATTTTAAAGACTTTTATAATAAAACTAGAAAACATATCTAAATAGCAGATATGCTGTCCTGAGGGGAAGGGGTTGTATATGATACGGGAGGAGATTGTTGGAGGGTGAATGGGGGGTTATCTCTTTTATACCCGTGCTGGTCTGAACGAGGTTGGTCTGTCACCAACTCGTCCAGTGTCCAGTGACTGAATAGGGTGAATAATGTGTGAATATTCATCATCCCCCTGAGGCCCTAGGCGGGCAGGATATAGGGGTGAGTGTCACCCCTTCTCCTTCCACATACCGTGATCATGTTATGAGAAGCGGAAGATAAATGGAAATTTAAAATGAAATAAAAAAATACGCAAATGAGATTGAATTGACATGTCACTGAGATGGCGGTTGATAAGTGTTGGGACGCTGCTGCTATTTAAGATGCACGTTCTATACTTTCTCATTGTTTATGCAGCTCGTGATTGTCGTTCTAATTTCCATGTTTGTACATACCTGTCTATATGTCATGTGAAGGGGTTTCCCCCTTTGCTATTAGAGGACCTCACAAACTCGGAGTTCCATATCAGCTCAGGGGCCCAAATATTCTCGTATGCAGTCGACAGTTCCCATATTTTCCTGATGGTAAAGCGTCCGCAAACAAACTGATCACGGACTTTCATCTGTTATGTTGATCTGAATTTCGGGTAATCAAATCGAGAAGAATGAGATGGGCAGGGCATGTAGACGTATGGGAGAAAACAGAGGTGCATACAGGATTTTGGTGGGGGGACCTGAGGGAAGGCAACCACTTGGGAGACCCAGGCGTAGATGGGAGGATAATATTAAAATGGATCTTCAAGAAGTGGGATGGGGCATGGACTGGATTGAGCTGGGTCAGGGTAGGGACAGGTGGTGTGCTCTTGTGAATGCGGTAATGAACCTCCGGGTTTCATAAAATGCGGGGAATTTCTTGACTAGCTGAGAAACTGTTAGCTTCTCAAGAAGGCCTCTGCTCCATGTAGTTAGTTAGTTAGTTAGTTAGTTAGTTAGTCAGTCAGTCAGTCAGTCAGTCAGTCAGTTAGTCAGTCAGTCAGTCGGTTAGTTAGTTATCTGAATGCGTAGGACTTTGTGTGACATAGAGGCATCTTATTTTATGTCGTAAGATTGCCGTTAGTGATTTCAGGCTTCCCCCGCTTTGTAAACGAGATCTTCGCTCTTCGGGGATGTTATACGCAGCGTAGGTTGGTAGTTACCGACGTTTCGGTACGCCCTATCTGTCCCATCTTCAAGGTTCAAGCAGTCCCAGAAAAATGCAGCTTTGCCCATGAAGATAGGACGTATAGGAATATCGGTGACTACCAACCTACGCTGCGTAACATCCCAGAAAAGCGAAAATCTCAAGATTGCTGTTACATTACGTTACTATACCTGCAGTTTCGTTGTTATTTAATTATCAGAGAAAGCCGTCATAACTGGCATGCGCGGTGTGGCAGTTAACACAGATATTCAGGGCACACGTCACAAGAGGAGTTGCCGGTCTGCAACTGGATGAAGTCGGCACAGATGAAACGGCACTCACAACGCACCATAACCAATCAGGTGGCAGCCGGCATCAGTATAGTAGCTCTAAACAACTGTATACGTCATCACATAAGAGACAACAACATACAATCTTCGTTTGAACCAATGCTGGCAACAGAAGAAAGAAGATTAGCTGCGATAAGCCAGATCTGTTGGTTTGTGAACATCAGACGATTCTAGCAACAAAGGATATCGGTGTGGGGGAGTAATAAGACAGACAAATAATGACACAGTGACGCAACGTATTTCTTTACTGTGTTATTGTTAGGTACACGACAAATGACAGATACTGTAGCGGAAACCTTTAAGGTTTTAAATACCTGCGTTGGCAAATGCGTGGGGAAACGCTCCTTGGGCACGCTTGGCTTTGCGCACAAACATCGGCTGTGGCCTCCGTTTTGGTGTCTGAACTCACACGTGAAACATAGTGCAGCGGGTTGGTTTTACTCCATGGAACACAGGCCTTCTTGAGAAGCTAACAGTTTCTCAGCTAGTCAAGAAATTTCCCGCATTTTGTGGAACCCGGAGGGTCATTACTGCATTCACAAGAGCCCGCCACCTGTCCCTATCCTGAGCCAGCTCAATCCAGTCCATGCCCCATCCCACCTCTTGAAGATCCATTTTAATATTATCCTCCCATCTACGCCTGGGTCTCCCAAGTGGTCGCCTTCCCTCAGGTCTCCCCACCAAAATCCTGTATGCACCCCTCTTTTCCCCCATACGTGCTACATGCCCCACCAATCTCATTCTTCTCGATTTGGGCTTGTTCTTACTTAACATCAAAACTACTTGTCGTGTGTCATGAAATTGCGCTGTGTTCATTCGTATTGATTGCTTGCTTTTTGCCATTTCAGGTATGTTTGGCTGATTTTCTGGGTGGACGTTGTAGTGATGGTGACGGATCAAAGTAAGTCCACTGCTTTTGAATTGAAAAATTGACGTAAGGTGCATAGGGGATACAGGCCACTGTCCAGTTCCGTTATCAAAGTATTTTCCGTGTGGTTAACCCTCTAAAGACGAAGCGTGTCTGTTTTATATAAGGACTCAGTGCGTACCGCGCTGTAAACACTCTCCACTTCGGTTATAAAAACCAGTCTCTTAATGTTTTATAAGGCAAAAGTTGCTGTTTGTTCTGAGATCCGTACAAAACACATAAACGCAATGTGGGCACCACGTAGAATTTTTTAATGTTAAACCTGGTGGTATGTAAAGTTACCGGTAGGCTTTAAAAGGTTAAAGACTGCCGAAGCTTAAAATTAACTACAGTGATTCGTCGGTAATCCGGATCCCGGTAATCCAGTTTTCCTACTGGTCCGGACAGTTTTGTTCCAACTATAACACCGTATTTCCCATTTAAATTTGAAATTATTACAGCTAATTATTATTATTATTATTATTATTATTATTATTTTATACTGACAAGTACAATATGTCTGCTTTAAGGGGTTTTACTTTAGCATTGTGTGATGAATTCTGTATGTGACCACTACCAAGGATTTTCCCCCCGGTGATCCGGACTTCCTGTTAATCCGGACCACCTCCCGTCCAAACCATCCGGATGACCGAGGGCCTGGTGTATCATACTTTACCGGTGGGCTTAAAATTGTAGGATGTATGGCTGTTTCTGAAATGTTGTATTATCATGGCGCTGACTATGAAGATCGGCGTCTTCTGTTCTGTGACGCCTTGTAGTTTCGTAGTTAGACGCCAAGTTAGGCCGTGTCACATGCTAGAGGTTGTTGTCTTTCCCGATATTTCGTAAAGGAGTGGTGGGAACAAGAAGTATGGTTCATAGAGAAGGTGACTAGATAAAGGAACGTAATGCATGGAAACGGAGTCTCCAGTCCTCGTGGCAGCAGGAAAACATGATATCGAGTCCGAGGTTCAGATCCTGGTTTTGGAAATGTAACTGAAAGAATGTAATTTCGCGTTGTTTGTCGGGGGTGATGGGGTTATGTGGTGGGGTGTAGGTGCATGAGCTGTTACTTAGTGAACACACTGTATTCATGCAGTCTATTCCACAAATAGAAAGACCTACTAGAATGTACTATAGACTCTTTTTTATATATTTTTTCTCGTTTTTTCTCTCTGGCATCCCCTGAGGTATTTTCTGAGTCCAGAACTGGCATCCCTGCGTCTCCCCCGAGTACGCCGATGCTGCCATCTACGTGGTTCTGGAATCCCAACTATCCATTCTCATTTCGCCGATCCTTTTTGGGTGGGGGTTTGGGGGGGGGTGAGTTTCTGTGTGGAGGGATGTTCTGGAAGGGATTCTTTTCTCAGCTTCCCCTCTAATGCGTATTGTATACTCGGTTTCCACTGGACCTAAGTGTGATCACTGTTGCTAGTTTAGTTATTGTCAGCCCGGATATCACTGTTTTCGATGTCCCATAGGAAATTAAATCGAATCCATCTTGGTGGCTTGTGGCTGGTGCGTCTACGTTGTTACCTGGTGGCACTGATTGAATCTGGTGTCCGGTAATGTGACGTATGAACATTGGCATGATTCCTTAAACGTACAGACTAATGATTTCAGTGACACTGAAGTTGCGACTGCAGCTGATGTCGAGATTACGTTTCTCTATGGCAACCGTTCCCGGCCTTTTGTGTGTGTGTGTGTGTGTGTGTGTGTGTGTGTGTGTGTGTGTGACCCTACAGGATCAAATGGTATGTGACCCGCGACCCTACCATGGAAACGGCAACAGTGATATTGACTATAAATGAACTAATACTAGCACCTTTTCTTGAAGGCTACATAACACGGCCAGTTATTAAAAAAAATAAATTTTTAATGTTACGTATCAAATTCAGTATTTTTGGGGGCAATATTAAATACACAAAACATGAAAGAAACAATTCTTTATTTGGATAAGTCATCCGTGTGCAGGTTAGACAAATCATTTGCTTATAAATAAAAACTTATGAAACACTGAACATATGGAACGTCACGTAAAATGAATAGAATACTAATATCAAAAATTTAGTGACAGAAAAATTTAATACCTGTGGTATTTATTTCAGGTAAAGCTTATTGCATTACTAATATTGAAGTTAATGCAAAAATTAAAATGGGATGAATTTGTAATGTACTGGGATGTGGATACTTCGCATAAAATCTGAACAAAAACTTTTTGCGTACTAACATTGGCATTGCGAAAAATTAAATTTGAGCAAAAAGTATGTAAAAACCCTCTCGCGAACCTACGTGATACCCCTCGCGACCCTGATTTTGATTGCGATCTGAGGTTTGGAACGACTGCTCTAGGTTGTGACAAGGGTGTAGGCTGGCGGGTGTTTACCTGGGTTTCTTAGAGGCTTCCCAGGGGTAAAGAAGCCGAAGTCTGAAGCAGCTCCTTTACGTCTGCGTAGTGCTGAGTTTACAGATGCGTGGATATGTATCTCTACTCCCAGATATGACGTAACTTCTTGCGTAATTAAGTCCTGGGACAGTTCTATCATATCTTTGTGTTTCACTTGATACCATACAAAGTAACGTGTTAATCCTTTATAGACGAAACGTATCTGTTTTATATAAGGACTCAGTGCGTACCGCGCTGTAAACACTCTCCACCTCGGTTATAAAAACCAATCTCTTAATGTTTTATAAGGCAAAATTTGCTGTTTGTTCTGAGATCCGTACAAAACACATAAACGCAATGTGGGCACCACGTGGAATTTTTTAATGTTAAACCTGGTGGTACGTAAAGTTACCGCTAGGCTTTAAAAGGTTAAGTTGATACGAGTCATGATATCTGGGGTCTAAACACAGTGGCTGGACGATACTGCGTTCTGGGATGTGACGTAGTGCAGTCTAGAAGAAATGCAACAGCGTGTCGAGGTAGGCTGCTGCCTGTCTGTCTTCCCTGAAGATGGAAGCAGTAGATTACTGTAAAGCACTGATAAGTTATACCAGACTACGCGGTGTCGGATCCAAAAAGACATTTTTAGAAAAGAATGAATTAGTCACTTGTGCCGTCCTGTAGAAGTGTCCGTCCTCTTTGAATTCGCGTAAAGTAACAGCTAGATGGCAGTGCAGAGGCTAGTGTAGTCTCAAGGGTCTCATTAATCCGCCCCCTCGTCTCGTGCTGCCCTCCCCCCCCCCCCCCAAAACCATCTTCTGTTCTAACTCCCCCTCCATTTAACAATGTCTCAAACCTAGGGGGAGATGATACTGTTCAGACTGAGTGAAAGTGTGTACTTTTGCAGCTCGTCACAAAGAATTACAGTATTGCAAGGGGGTTGGTCGGGATGCTGAATGATTTTTACTTGTTACTTGCGCGGAGCGAGTTACCGCAGCGGTATCGTCATGCTTGCAGGCGCGTCTCACAGAAATCGCTCAGCTGTGAAATAGTTTGAAACCCCGTTTGTTGCATTTCGGTATTCAGAAGACCTCTACAGAAGAGAGCTGATAGGGAAGGTAATGTTATGGGCCAGTATTCTATGCCAGGAGTACCATCGCCACAGCTTTATATTTTGATGCTTATTTTAGAACAAGGCTTCATGTTTCGACTGCGTGCAGTCATCTTCTGGCCATTCTTGTAATTCAGTGTAAAAGGTTAGGTTTTCTCAGTAATTGATATCTCAGTTTTACAATTTTTAACGTGAGTCAAGAACAAATAAAATAAAAATTATAATTACTTCTAAATATGTTTAAAACTGGTAAAAGTTCTCGAGTTTTTGTGATGTTATGGCTGCTAGGCGACGGGCTGGCAGGCTGAGCAGTCGTCGTTGGATTTCCGGTGGGGGCAAGGGGACCTTCTTTACTCCGAAACGTCCAGAGGGTCTCTGGGGCCCACCCATCCTCCTATTCAGTTGGCGAAGGTGGCCCTTTTCTCGGGAGTAAAGCGGCCAGTACGTGAAGATGGCCACTCATCTTCATCTAGGTGGCGAGTTGATGAATGAGTGGAGCGATACCTCCTGTTTCTTATATGCCTTTTATGTCGTGCACAGGGATAGTTATATTTTCTGTTAGATGTTTCTTAAGATTGTTAATGTGTCACCGCGGAGTCTCGGGTTCGATCCCAGGTTAGTCCATATGTGATTTGTGGTGGACGAAGTGGCATTTATGTGGGTTTGTTTCCGAGTTCATCGGGTTTTTCCCTGTCAGCGTCATTCCGCCGGTCTCCGTACTCATTCATTCATCTATTTCTGGGACTGTTTCATCTTATCGCTTGAGGATGTCGTTAAATAAACACAGGCACGATATTCGGGAAAAATTTATTGGACATAAAATGAGTGATTTTGATTTTCTCTACCATTTTTGTCGAAGATTTTTCTTATTGTAAGAAGAAAGGAGCGAGATATGATCATATCTATACATAGGTCTTCATGTAAAATACCCCGTTATTCTTGTCGGATTTTAATGAAACTTGAATTTTTCTCGACGGATTTTCGAAAAATCTTCATATATAAAATTTCATAAAAATCCTGCCGGTGGGATCCGAGTTGTTTAACGCGGACGGACGGACGGACACGTTCTTGTCCGATTTTAATTAAACGTGAATATTCTAGATAGATTTTCGAAAAATGCTCAAATATCAAATTTGATGAAAATTCGTCCATTGGGACCCGAGTTGCTCCATGCGGGCGGGCGGGCGGACGGACGGACGGACGGACAGACAGACGTGACGGAGCTAATAGTCGTTTTCCGCGATTTTGCGAACGCGCCTACAAACTATATTTGTCAGATAAAATAATGTATGTCTTTTGAGCGTAATCACATGGCACGGTAGGCCCCTTTTTACTGCAATTGGTTGTTTCACTGCCAGCCTTTTCAGTCGACCTCAGAAGAGTGCCCCCTGAACGTTACCGTGTGTTGGGGAATTTGTGTCACGCGAATGTGCCGTAACTTTTGTTCTGAAGCTACTTCCAGCATTGCAAAAAGGAAATCCTCCGTCAGTCACACCCAATGAGCGGGATACATGTAATGACCCGGCAAATTAGTATGGTGTCCTGCCTGTCTGTCGTTCTCGGCGTCATGCAACGCGTGCCACTTTTGACCGTCTGTTCTTTGTTGCTAATAAACGTCTTGTCAGTTCTGCTGCAAAGTAACCGACTCAGTATTGAAGTGAAAACTACCCACCACGACTTTATATGTTCTTAACCCGTCCGTTGTTGGTGTTTATAATGAGGGATTGTTATTTCGTAGTAACTTGACACAAATACAGTCGAACTCGGTTATAACGTCATGAAAGGGCCTGAATATTTTGTGTCGTTATAAACGAATGTTGTTATAACCGAGGAATATAATATTATGGTTGACAATGACTAATTTGTACCACACAACAGCTGAGGTGTCGTATAAAGCGGTGTCGTTATAACGTTGTATAATTTTGTATAAGGCAAAAGTTGCTGTTTGTTCTGAGATCCGTACAAAACACATAAACGCAATGTGGGCACCACGTAGAATTTTTTAATGTTAAACCTGGTGGTATGTAAAGTTACCGCTAGGCTTTAAAATGGTTAACATGTTGCCTGTGGTGTCAATTGATATTACCACACCTCTGTGTTGTTTGATTCTTTTGTTTTGATTTGTGCTGTAATTGTGAGACAGTGAAGTTCAGTTCTTCTTCTTCTTCTTCCTCCTCTTCTTCCTCTTCTTCTTCTTCCTCCTCTTCGTCTTCTTCCTCTTCTTCGTCTTCTTCCTCTTCTTCCTCCTCTTCTTCGTCTTCTTCCTCTTCCTCTTCTTCTTCTTCTTCTTCTTCTTCTTCTTCTTGAGGCTCTGCAACTCTACGTGAGTTTTGGTCTGTTCAATTATCCCTTTCCATTTATTTGTATCTTGTGCGAGCTTCTTCCAGTTTTGGACCTTCATCGCTTTTAAGTCGCTCCTGACGTCTTCCTCCCACCTTAGTTTTGGTCTTCCGATGCGTCTTGGAGCTATAGGTTTCCAATTTGTTATTTTTTTCACCGTCCTGTCATCAGGCCTTCTGTCAATATGGCCTAGCTAACTGATTCTTTGGGCTTGACGTATCTCACTATATTAGCATGGTTAATAAGAATATGCAATTCATCATTTGTTCTAATTCTCCATCTATCTTCGCTCACTTTAATTGGTCCAAATATTTTCCTTTCGAACACCATCAGTTTTTGTTCAATTTTGCCTTTAAGTGTCCAAGTTTCACATACATGTGTAACTACTGGTCTGATTATTGTTCTGTAGTGAAGTTCAGTCCAGTTGGACCAATACTGAGGGTCACCGGGCGCTGGTGAACGGTATCAGACGCCAGATAGACAGCAGCCGTCATGGCGTGTATAGACGTTCCGGAGTAGTGGTGATATACAGTAAAGAAATTTGATTTAGAACAACTCCAGAATGGTGTCTGTGATGCACTTTTGAACATTGACTACAGAGTATATGGTGGGTGGGGTGTAGTTACGTTATCAGAGTGAAGAGGTCCTGTGGAAGGGAGGGCAGATTTCTTTGTGGTAATGTTGAAGGTCTCTCCAGGGAGACATAACCGCTGGGGCGGCAGAAGATAATCCAACCACTGACTGAGCCTCTCCGTACTACACCAGGCACCCATAAATTTAACAATTTTTCTACCAGGCGCCGAAAACTCTAGATGGCAGTTTGAGGAGAGATGTAAGACGGGAGGGTAGGTTTTTGGAAAGAAGACTAAGAGGAGAATGCATGCAGAGTAAGGGAGTTGTGATAGAGGGTGGAAGGGGTTGGTTGTACGTGCGAGACGGTGACTATGAGCTGTGACAAGCTGTGAGAGAGACGGTAGGAGGGTGAGTAGGGGGAGAATTTAGATAGAATGGGTGTCTTAGTGTTGCTACAAGGCTCTGTTTGGTCGAGATGGGAGTTTTGAATACAGCTTTGAATTGAAGTGACAGAACTTCTTTTGGCAGAAGTCCTGCACCGGGGCATAAATTGGTCTTTCTAGATGGAAAAGAAAGCGGAAGGAAATCGTGCATACTTCGCAAATAAAATGATGTTCACTAGTAAACAGATCTCAATAAAGGTCAAATTAACCTTTTAAAGACGAAGCGTATCTGTTTTATATAAGGACTCTGTGCGTACCGCGCTGTAAACACTCTCCACTTCGGTTATAAAAGCCAATCTCTTAATGTTTTATAAGGCAAAAGTTGCTGTTTGTTCTGAGATCCGTACAAAACACATAAACGCAATGTGGGCACCACGTAGAATTTTGTAATGTGAAACCTGGTGGTATGTAAAGTTACCGCTAGGCTTTAAAAGGTTAAAGCTCTATAGAACAATAATCAGACCAGTAGTTACACATGTATGTGAAACTTGGACACTTAAAGGCAAAATTGAACAAAAACTGATGGTGTTCGAAAGGAAAATATTTGGACCAATTAAAGTGAGCGAAGATAGATGGAGAATTAGAACAAATGATGAATTGGATGTGCTTATTAACCATGCTAATATAGTGAGATACGTCAAGCCCAAAGAATCAGTTAGCTAGGCCATATTGACAGAAGTCCTGATGACAGGACGGTGAAAAAAATAACAAATTGGAAACCTATAGCTCCAAGACACATCGGAAGACCAAAACTAAGGTGGGAGGAAGACGTCAGGAGCGACTTAAAAGCGATGAAGGTCCAAAACTGGAAGAAACTCGCACAAGATACAAATAAATGGAAAGGGATAATTGAACAGACCAAAACTCACGTACAGTTGTAGAGCCTTTAGAAGAAGAAGAAGGAAAAGGGATGATGTGATTTTCTTTGTGTTGGATTGTGTGTGTGTGTGGGTGTGTGTGTGGGTGTGTGTGTGTGTGTGTGTGTGTGTGTGTGTGTGTGTGTGTGTGGGGGGGGGGGGGGGTTACTTGATGACCCATGCTTCTCGCAAGAAGTTATGTAATAGGAGACGTTATCTCATTGACTATACGTGTGTGTTAGTCATTCACAGAGAATGTACTGTCCCTTACTCAAGAGATCGCATTTGACCTGCACCGCGTGGGTAGAGTCCCTTAGAACTCGCGAAGATGTTCGGCGGAAAACATACATATATCCTGTCAGAAACATAAGTCTCGAGCACTTCATGGGCCTCGTTACACTGGTCGCCATTTGTTAGGTGTTTCGTATATAATGTTAAAGTCAAATTTGTACACAGTCCTAACCACACAGAACGCGGCAAAAAATAACTGTATTATCTCGCATGCACAAAACACGACTGCATTTCGGCCGAGTGTATTTTTAACTAGAATAAACCTTGTTTTTTCCCATGGCGCGTCAGACCCTAGTAAGGCACGGCCTCTTCATTATCGAGGCTTTAGGGTTACACTCAGCCAGGCCACTTTCAGTAGCACTCCTCTGGACGAGTGATCAGCCCGACGCAGAGACCTGTACCTGACAACACACAACACCGACAAGTAACAGACATCCATGCCCCCGGCGGGATTCGATCCTGCCATCCCAGCAAGCTAGCGGCCGCAGACGCACGAATTGAATGTCAGACGGCAAGCCTGCCCCTTTTCTACCGCTTTTCCTCAGATATAGTATGCTCCCTCTTTTTTCATTGGCTGTCACTGTTTCGCTTCCTTTCCTCCCTTCCCTGTATCAACACCTTTCTTTTCCCACGTGGATTGCTATTTTACCCTGAAGATGGGTACAGAATGTTTTGCCGAAACGGACATCCCTGTCTACCATATTATACGTCGTAACATCCTGGTGAATAAACGGTTTGGCATAGGTGTAAAGTTTTGGATATGTATTCGGGCGGTGCTTGCTTCGATTCTTGGAAGACTCATAGGATGTCAGTGTCATCGTTGCTTTTCTCAGTTCCCCCAGACGACAGCGTTGCTTTCCTCAGTTTCTCCAGACGACAACCACTCTCTTTCAATTTTTGTCCAAACCCGTCGTTTATGAATCATTCTGTCGTTCGGCGATGTATAATCCGGGTCATCAACAGCATCGACACGTTACCCACAAAAAGAAAGCAAGACAGTTACCTTTAGTAGTGCTGTTTTCACTTTATTCATTAGTAAGGAAGGTCATCAGAACACGGAGTACATACAAATGCTTTTTCTCATGCCACTCTATGCCTCAGTGGCGCTAATATCGGTCTGCAGGAAACATTAAACTTTAGTCCTGTTTGTTCTCTATCGCAAATCGCGTTATTCTTTTCCCTTTTTAAATCACGTGCACCAGTGTAACTTAACGCTTCCCCCAGGAGCCGTTTCCATCGCGACAGTAACCACTGCGATGTTTCCTTTCCATATCTTCGCTTCCTGCCTTCAATTCCTCTAGCACCTAATGCTGCAGCCTTGTTGCAGCCTTTGCCATAAACTTCTGTGTTCAAATTATGCCACTTGCCACAATATACATAGCAGTCGTGATAGCTTTGTCAGGTAAGTGATCGGGCTACGAGCTTCTGTATCCGGCAGTGAATGTGCGGCTTTTGTGTTCACTTCGCGCAATTCGCGAACCCGGCTCAGGTGTTTTTTATAGTGAAGGGGTGCACATATTTTCCAAAATCGAGGAGCGACTTGAAAATTCTAGGCGTCTGAAGTGTGGCATGAAGCAAGTTCCATACTGAGGACCCACAGATATTAACGCCGCCATATGAAATTTAGTCGTCACTGCGACGTGGCGACCGGGATTTGTGTACCCCTGGCGTAATGTATAAAAGTAGTAATTTAAATTCAATTCAGGTTTATTTTTGTCTTTAAAGGCTTAATTTGTTATGTAGTCAAATTTTTTCCTTTCCCAAGTAGCTGTACTTCTAGAAGGTGTCCTATGAAATTTATAAACACGTTTCTACCTCACTTTAAGGGGCCGCGGTGGCGCAGTTGGTTGAGACACTGCGCTACAAACCGGAAGGTCGCGGGTTCGATTCCCGATTATGTCATTGGAATTTTTCATTGGCATAATCCTTTGGCACTATGGCCGTGGGGGTTGACTCAGCCTCTAACGGAAATGAGTACCAGGAATATTTCCAGGGTGTTAAAGGCGGCCGGTACGTAGGGCTGACAACCTTACCATCTTCAAGTGCCGATTGTCTGGAAATCTGGGAGCCTCAACCTCCTGGAACCCTAAAGGCCTGTCCAGGCCTGTAATGGGATTACTTTACCTTACCTAACTTTACATTGTTTTAAATAAATGTAATAATTAGCTTTTGTTAACGACTGTCCGAACCTTATAATGAGCACCGTACGTGTTATTGTCTGTGCTCTGTTGCGTTTCCAAATCAGTGCCATTGCATCAAATGTTAAGACGCAGTGCGTGCTGTTTCCAGTCGGAATGGCGTCGCATTACCGTGATCAAGAAGGTCGTATTATCGGGCCCTGGGGACCGTCACAATGGCAGTTCCTTCTTCCCTTCACAGGTCATTTTCGACTGCCGTTCACTCAGGCGGAATTACGTAGTCTGAAGTCCTTTTTTTTTTTTGTTTTTGTTTCATGAAGTTGTGAAGGAAACGGAGATTCTAATGTAATACGGAGGGATAAACTTTTCCGAGCACGTGGATGCACGTACCCCCTTATTCATTTAAGTAAATTCAGATCGTGTTTATGTGTAAGCTGTCATGATTGCTTTAAACATTAATACTGCGTTCGTCTGCGTAGTGGGTGCAGTCTGTTCCAGGTGCGCACCCAGACTTCTTCGCGACGG